>ML818078.1:0-14783 GCA_009831015.1 Picea engelmannii
GAGAGACCCTAATACCTCCAACTACACAACAAGTTGAGACCTAGAGCTTGGAAACATGGAGCTCCAGTAAACAGGATGCTCAAGAAATTTTGGAGAAGACTGAGGTTTTGACTCAGAAGGAAGACAACACATTGACAGATCCACCAAGCGATCGTGTTGCAACTCAGATTGAGGCCTTGGTAAAAAAGGGGGAAGAAAAGCCATTGTCCACACCGGGTAAACAAGCTACTGACACAACCGGTAAGCAACCATCCACTGAGATAGGCAGTCCTATCTAATCTGTTACACCCTTACAATTCATTCGAGGGAACACGAGTGCAGAAGTTGTATTCATAAAAGATCTTATACCTATTTCGGCAGAAGAGATGCCTCCTTCAGAATTCTTCTTCAGTAAGAAGAAAATTGCGGTAGTAAGAAGAGAAACACATCAAAGGGATGGTGTGAATGTCAAGAAACACAGGGTGCTATAGGATGGGCAGGCCCTAGAAGAAGAAGACTTCGCTACAGATGTTGCAGGCTTGCTGTGAGATTTTACAACAACAAAACAGTTTTCAGTGGGCAACCTGAAGGAGAAATTGAAGCAAAGGGATATGTTGGTGAGGCAGTTGCAGGACAAAATAAAGACTGTAGAGAAGGAAGTTAGGAGCGAGATGAACAAGAGTTTTGAGCATATTAGAGTTTGTATACACAAAAAATCCTACATCTCAAATCCGATCTCGACGAAATGCACAAGAACGCACAGGCGAGTAGAGAATGGGCCTTTCAACAGGGAGAGTTGGTAAAACAACTACAGGCCAAAATAAACTCGACTGAAAATACAGCTGTAGATATGAGAGTTTTCCAAGCAAAGGCATTGGAAGTGTGTGAGAAGCTGGGATCGGCACAAAAAAGCCTTTTCACTAAGGTAGAAGCTGTCCAAAACCATTTTCGAGTGGTCGACCAATCCTTAAATAATATTTGTTTAAAGGATAGAGAGGTTATTGTTGCTCAAGCCACCTTCAAACAAGCAGTTGTGGCGTCGACAAGAGAAGGAGTATCTATAGTCTCCATATTGTCTCCCTCGGAAAAAAACCAGAGGCAATATTATATTAAAGACCTGGGAGACTAACATAGTTGAAAGTAACAGAATGGCTAAGGAAGTGAAGAAGGATTATGAAGAAACTTTTCATTCACTCGACAAAGAGTCATTAGGCCTCAGAAAAGATAATATCTCTAAAGTCTTAGGACAAGTTGATATAGAAAAACATCAACTTAATATCAAGACAAACATGGAAGAGGCTCGGGCTGAAATCTTGCAATTAAAACAGATTGATATTGCTCAGATAGATAGGTGGCTAGTGAAGCCTAGTCTACAACTACAGTCTATAGTTTCAGAATACAGGAGAATGGTAGGCAAACTGCCTCACTTAGAAAAGAAATTATATATGTTTGAGGCAAATGACTTAACAGAGCCGTCCATATTGGTGGTACAATTTGTGGGCATGTGTGTCAAATGTGTTGAGCAGGGAAAAGGCAGCACTTCCGGGAACCAATGAGATAACATGTACACATCATTTGTGAAGATCATGATTAGAAGACCAGCTGTTTCTAAGCTGGAGAACAAGAAGGAAAAATGCCTCCGTCAGCATAGCGAAGAGACAAGAGAGATGCAAGTGAAGTGTTTCAGATTTTACATTTTGTAATTTTACTATTCTAGAAATAAGGATAATTCCAACTGCTTAGGGTTGAGAACCTTTAGTATAAATACATGTTTCAAAGATTGAACAAATGGTTGCTTCTTGCCGAATGTAATTAAGAGAAAATCTCCTTTTGTGAGAATTAATACAAGCGCAGACAAAGATTCCAATCTTTGTGTAGTTTGAGTTATGTTTCCCCTTTGTACTATGTATTTCTTGCTTCTTTAAATGTATCTTTGATAAGTGAGTGTTTACAATTTAGTAACACAACTACTGTAATCACACCAAATCGGTTGTTCGTTAAGCAAGCATTTTTTCCTCTGTATTTGCTGTCAGTAAATACAAGACTTGTAAGCTACTTGGATGACTAAATCTTATATCCTTTCAAGAGTGCATGCTTTATTTTTTTCTACTGTGAACAAGCTAAGATTCATCTCTACATTGATGCCTTGTTTTGTTTAAATTTTTTGTAAGTTTCCCTCACCTCACCTGATTTCATAAATCGACTCGGACGACAAATTACATCCTCTATATTGTTTTGTTTTTATTTTCATTTGAGGAATTAAGTCTTATATAACTATCGGAAGAAAAGGTACTTCTTAAAATCAACCTTTATATTTATTATGCCTTGACATTACGCTGCTAAGCCTTAAGTGTAATCTCAGGAACAACATATTTTTGGCGCCGTTGCCGGTGACGGAGATACGAAGTTATTTTTTCGTGGGAAAAACGACAAGGTAATATTCTGTCTTTGATAGTGAACAAGGATTGAATACTGTATTAAGGCTTTATCTTGCACTTAGTGACTCCACTATATATAAGGTGGAATTCGATAGAAAGAATACCAGGAAGAACCCTGATGAACAACAGACTACTCTTGTAACCGATCCCAAAAAAAATTTGAGACCAAAGGGAAACCCCAAGCAAGTTGTCGCATCCACAAGTAAGGTTTACCAACCCAAAGTTGTGCAAACTAATGCTAAGGTTCCACTTGAACAATCAACCTCACAAGAAGGTTACACACAAAGCCACTTCGGAGATACATCAACTAATAAACCTGAAACTAAAGTTATAAACCCCGAACCGTTTTACCTGAGATAAAATCTGAGACCGTTTCGACTCTCCCCTCTATTAATAAAGGTAAAGGACCCCTTTTGATACCCGCTTTTATTTCACGGATCCCCAAAGTAAAGGTTTCTATTACAGGAAACTCTGAGGAGTATATCGCGTATCCTAATTCAACTCATGTTGGTTCTCCTGTCTATCCTGTAAGTCCGAGGAACCCAACCCTCGTTTCCATTTTTCCCCTTTCTCATACTTTCCGTCTCCTACTGATCTGTCTCCAGAACTTCATTCTCCTCGTTCTAAAGTAGCCTAAGGACCACTACAAGTTTACAAAAACCCCCTTTTCAGTGCTCAAAGTTCATCCCCTCACATTCAAATGGCTACAATTGGAGGAGATGGCACCGAAGGAGGAGGCAGAGGAGGAGGCCGCCAAGGGCCACCACCTCCCCCTCCTAGGATCTTTGCCAAAGTAGCTGCCATATATTCTCCTCTGGCCCTTCCCCTTGCCCTTCGTGACCTACCCAAATTTTACATGAAGAATTTACCAAAGTTCATAGGAGAGGGAGATTTAACGGCAACAGAGCACATAAACGTTTTTGACCAATTCGCTGATATCCTTGACATTGAGCATGAGGATGTTTATTCGAGAATTTTGGTGCAAAACTTTGAAGGCCAAGTAAGAATTTGGTTTCGAGGGCTTCTAGTGGGATTTATAGCATCTTATGATGCACTCGAAACCACCTTCTTAAAGCGGTGGGGAGAGAGAAAATATCACTTGTATTACCTGACAGAATTTGGGGATTTGAGGAAAAAGAATTCAGAGTCAGTCTTAGAGTTCAACCAAAGGTTTAATAAAATTTATCACAAAATTCCGACAGAAGTTAAACCCTCACAACCTGCAGCTAAAGTAACTTTCGCAGGAGCTTTCGAGCCAGACTTTGTCGTGCTTTTGAGAGAAAGGAGATTTGTTGATCTCATCAGAATGCAAGACGACGCCATCGAAATTGAGTCAAACATGATGGCATCTGGTAAACTGAAAGTGAAGGTCGAAACAGGAAACAAAGACACTAAGCGCTTCAAGGAGCAAGCTGGAACTTCCAGATCTGAAAAGTCCATTGAGGACAAAATGGATGATATGGCCAAAATAATAAAAGAATTATCAAACAAGATCTCCAGAATGGAATTATACTAGGCTAAGCCTGATCCTTTTGCTAGGAGAGACTTCAAAAGGAATCCAAATCCACAAACCCAATAGAGACCGGTAAAAAATGAGGATCAGAAAATCAAAGCTCATTTCAAAACATAAAACTTTATGCAAAGTGATGATACACAATATTTTGAGGGATTTGATGAAGATATAGGCAACCTCAGTGACAATGACCAAGAATCTCACCTGACCAGACATGATTACGAAAGGTATTTAGATCAAGAACCATCGTTTGGAGACGAGGTAAGTATAAATAATATGGGGAACTCCGATTATCAAGGAATCACTGACTCTATAATGGGCGAGCTCCAACAAAAATATAATTTAAGGCCTAGAGATAGAAATTTTACAACTGATCCACCGAAGAAAATTTTGTCGAGAAGTAAAAAGAATGAGACCTCTCAACCATCCATTGAAAAGATAATGGCCAAAACAAAGACAGTTGAGACGCAAGATACCAAGAAGAAGACGACCGAAACTAAGGAAACACAAACCAATAGAACAAAAAAAAGAGACACAGAGATAGCATCCAGGGAAGTCGAAAAGATGATTGGAAGTTTCAATCTAGAAAGTGAAATCAATAAAATTAAAAGTTTGGTCCCTCTGGTTGAACTGGAAAAAAATCGGATGTACAGAAAACAAATCGCCAAGATGATTAATTTCTCGGATATTGAAAGTCATGCAGATTCTATTAATTTGGAAGATGATAATCCTACTATAATGTTCGGTCCGCATATCAAAAATGCCAAAGATCTTGTCGCTCATTTTTATATCATGTTGACTATGCATGATCGGTTGCTACATAACTGTATGTTAGATTCTGGAGCTTCACACAACTTAATGCCCAAAGCCATTATGGAAAAATTGGGCCTCGAGGTTACTAGACCCTACCGAGACTTGTATTCTTTCGATTCAAGAAAAGTTAAGTGCCTCGGCATGATTAAATATTTAGTAGTTAATCTTGCACATATCCCTATGAAAAGTATTCTCATGGATGTAGTTGTTGTTGATGTTCCTGCAAAGTATGGCATGTTGTTTTCCAGGTCTTGGGGTGCTAAAATTGGAGGATCGCTGCAACTAGATATTACTTATGCCATGATCCTGATCTTCGGCGGACAATTCACCCGTCTGTACAGGGAGACGAGATTGGCATATATTGTAAGTGACCCACAAAACCCAAATAACTATCCAGTATATGTCGTTGATCAAGATTTAGGGAACTGTATATTATAACCTGATGATAGTTTAGATGAATGTATAGAAGAAGAAAAACAAAAAATAGAAAAAACAAATAAAAATGCAAATATTGTAGGAGTTTGGAAGATGTATTTTGATGGTGCGTCGTCGTGGGAAGGAGCAGGAGCTGGGGTATTGTTTTTGGCACTTGATGATGAATTTATTATTTCTTTCTCATATAGATTGCAATGGGACATCAACTATACAAATAACATATGTGAATACGAGGCTCTTGTCTTAGGATTAGAGGCTGCCAAAAAGTTGAAAATTGAAAATCTGATAGTTTACGGTGATGCAGAATTGATTGTAAAACAGATTAGGCAGCATTATCAGTCCAAACATCCAAGGTTAAGGTTGTACAGGAACTGCACCTGGGATCTAATATAAAATTTATTCTCATCATTCAATATCCATCATATTCCCAGGGCAGAAAATTAACACGCCGACTCCCTAGCGAAAGCAACTGCGACTTTCATGCCACCTATGGTTTTGAAGTTGAAGTACCATATAGAAATGAGGCATATGCATTCAATACTGAATAATGTTCAACACTGGTAGGTATTTGAAGATGATGAGCAGATCAAGCAATTTCTAAAAATGCTCGATGAATTTTCCGAAACACATATTGATCAGGAAAATCAGAATGACCCTGCCTGGGTCATGCAGGACGGTGAAGATCCTCAGGAGTTCTAGGATAAAATCGCTAATCACCGCATGTTGGTGCTGAAAAACAATTAGATCCCTAAAGGTTTGATTCCTTTGGAAATATTATTCGATCATGACGATATTCCCCTAAAGTCTACTTTGAAGCCTCGGCAAGAAGAGGTTGAAGATTGTAATATAGGCACCAAGGAAACTCCTAATATGATAAAGATATATAAATACCTTCCAATTGAAATGAAAATCAAATATGTCGATTTACTCAAGAAATAAAAAGGTGTCTTCGCTTGGTCTTATGACGAATTGAGAACTTATGATACCACTGTCATCGAACATAAGATCCCTTTAAGCAGGGCATCAAACCTTTCAGGCAGAAGCTCAGACAAATAAATCCTATACTGTTTCCTGTGATAGAAAGGGAGGTAAAGAATCTCTTGGATGAAAAAATCATCGTTCCACTCAGATATTTCGAGTGGGTAGCCAATTTAGTCCCAGTCAGGAAGAAAAACGGTGAAATCAGACTATGCGTGGATTTCAAGAACTTAAATAGATCATCCCTCAAAGCTAATTATAAACTACCTAAAATGGATCATGTTTTGGAGAAAGTGGTCGGAGCTAATAGAATGTCTATGATTGATGGATTTTTAGGTTATAACCAAATTGCAATCCACGAGGACGATAAAGAAAAAACCGCGTTCACCACCCCATGGGGTACTTTCATGTATGATAAAATGCCATTCGGTCTGATGAACGCAAGAGCCACTTTCCAACGAGTGATGGACATCGCCTTCGTCGACGAAAGAGATAAGTTTGTTGTCATTTATCTTGATGATTTAACTGTGTTTTCTAAATCTGATGCAGAGCACTTAATACACCTCAAACAAACATTCGAGAAATGTCGAAAATTTGGTTTGTCTCTGAACCCCAAGAAATCTCATTTTGCAATGCAGGAAGGTAAACTCTTGGGCCATATAATATCTAGAGATGGAAATAAAATTGACCCAAAAAGGATTGAAGCTATAGATACAATAAATATTCTTAGGAACATAAAGGAAATCCAATCATTTTTAGGAAAAATAAACTTTTTAAGGAGATTTATTCCGAACTTCGCTGAAATTGTAAAGTTGATTATAGATATGCTAAAAAAGGACAGCGAGGTCAAATGGACAACTGAAGCTAAAGCGTCCTTCGAATGTATTAAGAAATTTATAGGGGAAGCACCCGTGCTGGCCAGTCCTGATTACATGAAAGAATTCTTGATTTTCTCATTCGCATTCGAACATACGATTGCAACTATACTCCTACAGAAGAACGAGGAAGGGTTCGAACAACTGAAATAATTCTTCATCAAAAGCCTCAGAGATGCAGAGTTGAAATACGACATACTGGAAAAGCAAGCATATGCAATGGTGAAAGCCCTAAAAGCTTTCAAGACCTACGTGCTACATTCTAAAGTAATTGCGTATGTACCTACCAGTTCTGTTAAAGATATATTGGTTCAACCTGATAGTGACAGTAGGAGAGTCTGATGGCTTGCCAAGATCCAGGAATTTGATCTTGAGGTCAAACCAACAAAACTTGTCAAAGGTCAAGTCCTGGATAATCTATTACTCAAATCAAATTTTAGAGCACTCAAGATAAATCATTTGCAAGCTTACGAAGGTTTTCCAGACATAGACGAATTTGATGTCACTATACCTGCAACCAATATCCAAGAAAAAATTTCTTCCTCTGCCTGGTATAGCGACATAGTTTCATATCTCTTGACTCTGCAGTGCTCGAGTGATATGACTCCTTCCAAGGCAAGAACATTGAAGATGCACGTGGTAAAATATTGTATCATTGACAGTCAATTGTATTGGAAAGACCCATTGGGATTTTTATTGAGATGCCTAACAGAATCCAAAACAGAGAACATCATAAATGAGCTTCATGAAGGGGTGTGTGGAGGACACCACGCCTGGACGACGACGATGAATTATAAGATTCTAAGAGCTGGATACTATTGGATGAAGTTATTTACAGATGTGAATGCTAAAGTCAGAGCCTGCAATCCCTATCAATTATTCTCAGGTAAACAAAAACTCCCCACACTACCCTTGACCCCAATCAAGACGGAAGCTCCATTTCAACAGTGGGCTCTGGATTTTATTGGAGAAATTCATCCACATTCAAGCACACAACATAAATGGATCTTGACCGCTACAGATTATTTCACTAAATAGGTTGAGGCCATTCCGACCAAAAACGCTACAGACTCAGTGGTGATAAATTTCCTAGAGGAAAACATTTTATCCAGATTTCGCTGTCCTCGGAAGATAGTTACAGATAATTCCCATGCATTCAAATCCATGGCGATGGTTAGTTTTTGTCAAAAGTAAAATATTGTACTGGTACATTCCACAACTTACAATCCTCAGGGCAATGGATTAGACGAATCATCAAATAAGAGCTTAATCACCATATTAAAAAAGGTGCTAACCGAAAATAAGAAAGCCTGACATGTTCATCTGAAATACGCTTTGTGGGCGAATCAGATAGGCACTAAGAAGTCGATCGGAATGTCCCCTTTCCAAATGGTGTACGAGACTGATGTGGTACTACCTATAAACTTGACTTTGTTGGTAATGAATCTCTAGCAAGATTCAAAGGAAGAACCTAATGATATCACCCGAAGAATCAACCAGTTAACAGAAGTGCAGCAGAACAAGGCTGAGGTGGATGAGAAACTCCATAAATACCAAGACAATATGAAAGCCCTATTTGATAAAAAAGGTTAAATATAGGGAGTTCCTTCCTGACTACCTCGTTTTGAAATGGGATGCTAGGAAGGAGGATGTCGACAAACATGGAAAATTTGATCACATCTGGTGTGGACCTTTCAGGGTCATAGCTTCTGAAGAAAAGAATTCCTTCTTGTTGGAGAACCTCGATGGGCAAGTCCTTAACGCCCCCATCAACGGGCGTTACCTGAAGCACTTTATGCAATAAACATGTTTCCAAACTCTCACTGTATATACCAGTTTGATTTCCTTGTTTGGATTCGAAATTTTCATTTCTTTGGTAAGTTTCCACTTTCACTGTAAATACGGCCAAGTTTGTTGATTTCACAAAAAATAGAAATAGAAAAAAATAAGTAACAACTACTATTTCTTTTTTGAGAAGTTTCTGACATTTCTCGTGTTTATCTTTATGCAGAATGCTTGATGACAGTTGAGAGATAAGGAGGTATCAGAAACTTGTTGCAGAACATTAACATTTTCTCAAAACAGGGGATAAATAAGTGGTTTGCTTAGTTGAAAATATAAAGAAAAATTGAGGTACGAGTTTCTAACCTACCGAGCCAAGTTAAAATTTTCAAAGATATTTAGCTAAATATGAAGGAAGTCTCATCCATACAAATATTTTCACCTAATTAACAATGAGAGGAACATAAGAATTATGGCTTAATCCTAAAAGTCTTCTCTGAGTTAAATAAAATTAAAATATCAAAATAAAAAAATGAAATAAAATAAAAGATGAAATAAAAATAAAATACGAATAAAATATCTAAAAAGAATACGATAATATTTGAAAAATCTTATTTGAGATTGACCCTGCTCGCAACAGAACTTTTGAGTATTGTTATTGTTTTATCCTGCCCATCCCAAAGTTTTTTTTTCCTTTGATTCTCTTTTTCCCCTTTTGGTCTTCATAGAGAGAAGATTTTGCCTTAACTCTGAAAACTTAGAAACATGTCTTAAAATAATGTTAGACGAAAATTTATACGCCCCTCTCAATTTAACTGAAAGAAAGTATGTCTAGGTTAATCCTGACTACTTTAGCCTTTCTAGCAGATTCAAACTGATTAGTTCCACTCAAGGAAAGTCCCTAGAAAGTAACAGCTCCCCATGAGAATTTCCTTGTAGGTGAAGGTGCTTTGAAGGTTGGAAGAGGATTAACCCAGAGTAATCAAAGTGAGTTGACAGACCTCTGTTGCTAAATTATAAACATATACCGTCCCTGGTATATTACATACAAATTGATTGCCCCCACTTCATGTTTATAAAAAATATAAGACGGATGGTGAAAGGAAACTCATTAAATGATTGTCCCCATCTAGTCCAAAAAGAGATGATGAAAGGAATTTCATTAAATGATTGCCCTCATCTCAGCATTTAAATGCAAAATGACTAATTCAAGTGGTGAAAGGAAATTCAATGAGGGAATTAGATAACTTCACTGAGGTACTGAACAGGCTCGCTGGTAGTGAAGAAATGTCTATGATATATGCAAGGCTGTTATACATGTATTGTAATGTACTCTAGTAGTTAGTTCCCTTTTTGACAAGATTTACATTCTAAGCCAACATAGGACTCCCTAACTAAATCATTAAAATCATTTTTCCTTGATACGAACAAGATCGAATAGAGTATGATAGATTGGTTAAGGTTGTTTTGATTATCTTAAGCAAATCCGCATACAGTTTCAAGAAAGAGGAATTTCAAATAGCCTAACTGAAAGTCATGATTTGATGTATTTTGAAGGTTTTCTAAGTTACGGTCGAAACTCTTGTTTCAGTATGATCTTTTTCATAAAGTGTTCCACAGAAATGCATTGCTCTACTATTCTTCTGCGTCTCATAGGGAAACGCGATCCTTGGATGGAGCCTATGTTGGAACATATAAAAATTTCTGAACTTTAGTCTTTAAATAAATTATGTTTCCTTTTAAAATAAAATAACACGCGCTTGATTCTCGTCGTTGATGAAATTGGCCATCAAATCAAACGATCCTAATCTCTTAGAAGTTATGGAGCCGCCTACTCGTTAAAGAGTCAAATCTCTATAGAATACTTCGGAATTTTGGGATTCAGAGTTTCGTAGTTGAGGCGTTTCAACATGCCTCACTTCCAAAGTCTCGATACGCGAAAAGCATTCCAAAGGTCCAAGTCACCACACACATATACCCCTTAATCTCTGACGTATATTTCCGGAAACGACCTGTTGAACTTTTAAATGAAGTTAATCGACCAAATGAATGAAGTAATAAATACTTAAAAGAAACTAAAATTCAATTAGAAAATCGATAATAGTTTCGCGATTTTGGAAATCGGGTCTTCACCATCTATTGTATCACTAATATCCCAAAGCCCGGACTCCTGAAATTTCTTAAGCTTTAAGCCAGGTTGATTAAGGATTAAAAACGATTAAGGATTAATTAATTACTTTGCGATTTCACGTTTCGGGGATCCTGCCTCGAATGACTATCAATATCCCGAGATAAGAAACCCTGAAATTCTTGAAGTTAATTACGATTATTTAAAAGGGTTAAACATGATTAGAATTAATTAATCATATCGCAATTTCGCGTTTCAGAAGTCATATCATGAACCGTTATAGGATATCCCGAGATCCGAAATTCCAAAATTTACTTAACGATAAGTGCGATTAATTGATGCATTAACAATGATTATCTCATAATTAATCTGTCGCCAAATATTGAATTTATCCGAGTCATTATATTGAATTTCATTTCATTGTGCGTTTTTACTGAATTTATAAATTCAAGAGAAAATCTGTGTTTGCACTTGTTCTATTGAATTTGAATTTCATTGTGCATTTTTACTAAGCAACAAGTTTTCAAGATAAAGAATTTTGCGCATTCCCTATGACAGATAACGGAGTTCTGTGACTTGATACCATGGCTCCACGAAAAGCAACTAAAACATATGGTGAAAGTTCGAACCAGAACACAAACGTCTTTTCCGACACCTCACCCCGAAGCATAGACACCATTAAATCCTGGACGCAAGTATTCAATATTCTACAGTATGAATTGGTCAATTGCCCAGATGATTCAGGTGACGAGGAGACAGAGACCCTGGCTACCAAATACAAAACTGTGGCCCAATCAGAGCTACATAAGATAGAAACGAGGCCTAGACTCCTGTCTTACATTGATATGATCGGTTGGACGCTGGAAAACGTTGATATCTCGGCCATGACCATATTCAATTCACAAAAGGTCGCAGTTGGGTCTCTCTGGCCAGAACATTTACAGGTAATGTACAAATTGTCTCTAGCACCCAATTTCATTTACAATGCCAGTTTCCTAGTGGACTTTGACAAGAAGGAATGTGTCCAATATGGAAAAAACCTACACGACTTAATTAAGGATTGGTACTCTCGCCCTGAGAAGTTCAGAGATGACTCTGATGGCATATACACAGTCTCTTCACTAGAGCCTCACATAATGTATATAGCAATGATGATGTGTATAATCTATGGGAGGGAAAACACAACCCATTTCTTGTTACAGTGGGTGCCTATTATGCACACGGTGGCAAAGGGGTATTCTTTTGACTGGCCCAAGATGTTGTCAGACAATTTGGTTAAGGAGATTACAAAATATCGATCACTGAACTCCAAGGGGAAACCTGCCTCATTCTTCATGTCGACTTATATCATGGACGTCGTCTGCTTTATGACACCTTTTCCCCTGATGGGCTGGAACTGGACTCCAACTAATGCTGAGACCATACATGTTTATCATTCGAAACTCTGGGAGGATAAAGAGAAAGATTTCTTCTATGAAATCTGCAACTGGGTGGTGGTGTCGATGCATACCGTTATATATGGTTTCCCACCTCCCAGGATTTCTGACAAAATAGTGGCTAATCTAGGTAAGATAGTTGACTGGTACATTGAAGAGCATTTCTCATATATTAGGGTTTTTGGTTGTTCAGTTCCTCCACATGCTCTACCTAAATTTTTACTAGATCGATTGGGGTGCCGGGAAGTAGCACATCAAACTCTGCATGGTGGAATTAGTAAGGAGCTAAAAGAAGTACATAAAAGGGTATGGCCCACCTTCCCCCTGAAGATTCGTACATTTTCTCTGCTGGATTTCGGCCATTTGAAAGTAGAGGCCACAACCTTGGTAGAAATCAAGTTGGTCAATATCGAATTCGAGAAGCACGATCCGTTGAAGATTGTAGGTAATCACATGGCCCTCTGCAATTTGAAAAGATATGAACATGAAGATTCTCCTTAGGACGAAGTATTTCGAAGAGCAAGGTCATATAAGGAGGTCTTGAGTCGAGTTCAAGCTCTGGCTACAGAAAAATTGGTTGAGTTTTATAACTTCCAGAAGCATTGAAGAAATAGCCTTCCCAAAGTATTGTAGGGAGAGACCCTAATACCTCCAGCTACACAACAAGTTGAGACCCAGAGCTTGGAAATAGGGAGCTCCAGTAAATAGGATGCTCAAGAAAGTTTGGAGAAGACTGAGGTTTTGACTTAGAAGGAAGACACGACATTGACAGATCCACCAAGCGATCACGTTGAAACTCAGACTAAGGCCTTCAGAAAAAAGGGAGAAGAAAAGACACTGTCCACACTGGGTAAACCAACTACTGACACAACTGGTAAGCAACCATCCACTGAGATAGGCAGTCCTATCCAATTTGTTACACCATTACAGTTCAGGAGAGGGAACTCGAGTGCAAAAGTTGTATTCATAAAATATCTTATACCTATTTTGGCAGAAGAGATGCCTCCTTCAAAATCATTCTTCAGTAAGAAGAGAAGGACGGTAGTAATAAGAGAAACACATCAAAGGTTGGTGTGACTGTCAATAAACACAGGGTGCTATTGGATGGGCAGGCCCTAGAAGAAGAAGACTTCGCTACAGATGTTGCAGGCTTGCTGGGAACTTTTGCAACAACAAACCAGTTTTCAATGGGCAACCTGAAGGAGAAGTTGAAGCAAAGGGATCTGTTGGTGAGGCAGTTGCAGGATAAAATAAAGACTGTAGAGCAGGAAGTCAGGAGTGAGATGAACAAGAGTTTCGAGCATATTAGAGTTTGTGATACATAGGAAATCCTACAACTCAAATATGGTCTCGACGAAATGCACAAGAACACACAAACGAGTAGAGAATGGGCCTTTCAGTAGGGAGAGTTGGTAAAACAACTACAAGCCAAAATAAACTCGACTGAAAATACAACTGTAGATATGAGAGTTTTCCAAGCTAAGGCATTGGAGGTTCGTGATAAGTTGGGATCAACACAACAAAGCCTTTTCACTAAGGTAGAAGTTGTCCAAAACCATTTTTGGGTGGTCGACCAATCCTTAAATAATGTTTGTTTAAAGGAGAGAGAGACTATTGTTGCTCGAGCCACCTTCCAAGAAGCAGTTGTGGCATTGGCAAGAGAAGGAGTATCTATAGTCTCCAGATTGTCTCCCTTAGAACAAACTAGAGGCGATATTATATTGAAGACTTGAGAGACTAACATAGCTGAAAGTAAAAGAATGGCTAAGGAAGTGAAGAAGGATTGTGAAGAAAAATTTCATTAACTCGACAAAGAGTCATTAGGCCTCGGAAAAGATAATATCTCCGAAGTCTTAGGACAAGTTGATATAGAAAATCATCAACTTAATATCAAGACAAACATGGAAAAGGCTCAGGTTGAAATCTTGCAATTAAAACATATTGATATTACTCAGATAGATAGGTGGCTAGTGAAGCCTAGTCTGCAGCTACAGTCTATAGTTTCAGAAGACAGGAGAATGGAAGGCAGACTGCCTCACTTAGAAAACAAGTTATATATGTTTGAGGCAAATGACTTAACATAACCGTCCAGATTGGTGGTTCAATTCGTGAGCATGTGTGTCAAATGTGTTGAGCAAGGAAAAGACAACACTTCCGGGAACCAATGAGATAACATGTACACATCATTTGTACAGATCATGATTAGAAGACCAACTGTTTCTAAGCTGGAGAACAAGAAGGAAAAACGCCTCCACCAGCATAGTGAAGAGACAAGGGAGATGCAAGTGAAGCGTTTCAGATTTTACATTTTGTAATTTTACTATTCTAGAAATAAGGAGAATTCCAACCGCTTAGGGTTGAGAACCTTTTGTATAAATACATGTTTCAAAGATTGAACAAATGGTT
>ML818078.1:14883-25324 GCA_009831015.1 Picea engelmannii
TGATGGTTTCTCTTCGTTTGATTGAAGAAAAAATAAGTTTCCATGGAGAAATGCTACGGTAGACTTTGACTTGTTGTCTTCCTTTGTATTGAAATCCAGGTGTGTTGATCTGGTCACGTGCAGTTCATTCTCAACCCACTATCAGTGATCAAATTTGAAGGGTTGGTCTTAATTTTAGTTGGAAGGGTATATATTCATACAACTCTTCCAGGATGAAAAACTTTGAAAAAATATGCATTTTAATTGACAATAATAAATTAACTACACACTTCATTAAATAATGTGTTAAATAAAATATTACTCTTCAAATCAAATTTATGCTTAATAGAAAAATTAGTAAATCCAAAATATCACCTCAACATTAGCAAAGTTGCATGCAAAATATCACCTCAACATTAGCAAAACATAGATTCAAATATTCAAAGATCATAAGCTTAATTGTAAAATAAACTTTTACAGATTTAAAGATGCTTCAAAATATTTTGTTTGTTACACTAGAGAAAATGCACATCATTGTATCATGTTTTTTATATAATTATGAAGATAATTAACAACATATATTTGAAGTATGCCTATTATCTATACAACCCCAAACATGTGAGTGAATTATTGAATTAATCTAGAAACATATATTTGTGAGGCCTTTAAGAAAAGAAGAAGTCTTTTCATCCTTCTATTTCTATTTAATCATTATTTAATTGATTGCAACAATATAAACATTGGAATCCAAATTTAGATGACCCACAGGCTTTCCAAATCAAGAATGCATGAATGTGTAGAGATTTCATTTCATACCTCTAAAAAAGAGAAGTAGATGCTCCACAAATCTGGAGTCTTTCACTATTGCATCCAATAGTAAACATACAATCAATAGTGAACACATGAGCCTGAAAGCAACTCAAATAACTAAGAATTAAAAGACACATTATTGGATATCAACTTCCAACAAATGATGGTAGAAAATCCATAATGAAATACTAGCATAATTCAAGTGCAACAAGAATTCAAATAATACCTTCAAAGAAAAAAAATGCTCTACAAATCTAGTTTAAGAACAAAGGATCTTACAAACAATTCCAAAGAATTAAGGATGACAACAATGCGAGGTTCTTGGGCATGCTATGGGTGGTTCAAAAGAAGGGAAATACCAACATAATTCAAATCATTGAAATCAAGCATAACACGAATTCAAATAAATGGTCCGAAAGAAGGGAAATATCAACATAATTCAAATCACTAAAATCAAGCATAACAAGAATTCAAATAATTACTTCGATGAAAGAGTACAAATCCACACGCTATTGAAGTTGTAAGGCAGTGTAGAGAATTGATGACGACAATACCACCACGGTTTTGGTGATGCCATGGATGGTTTGAGGAAATAGATAGGTAGTATTAAATGATATTCTATAAAACAAATAGAAATAGATAGATAATATTAAATGATATTCTAGAAAACAAATAGGGAATGCAACTTTAATTTTCCTCTAGCACATGCCAAGTCCTATTTCCATCACATTAATGCAAGTTGGTATAGTACAATTAACATTCTTCTTGAGTAAACAAGGTTGCATGGCAGCGTATACCTGCCGCTATGCAGGTATAATAAAATAAAACAATAGTTGTATTGAATCCACCGCATGCGTCGAGATGAATAACAAATTCATTTGTTGAATACGACAGACAAGCGTCATCTCATTAAAGGACGTTGAATATCCTTCCACAACCGCGACAATAAGAGATGCATTTGAACAACGAATCACAATTTAGAAAAATGTTTTAAAATAATTAAAAAAATCAAATTGTAATGTTCTACCTTTAAAAATGCTCAAAATTATTTTGGTCAAACCCCAGTTAATAGACGATCAATAACATATCCAATACTATATACCACAACAAACGGGCAGGTATAATAACCAATATCCCTTCACATTATTTTGAATGATCTAAAAAAAACTCAATTTCTTAAAAACATTTAGATTATACATTGTAAAATGCCCAAACTTATATTTAAGGTTAACACTCAAAATTTGTAATATAAAAATAAAACTTATATTTAAGTTTAACCCTTAAAAAAATTGTGAAAAAAAAAATACAAATGCCATCAACTTTGAATTGTACAAAATATTATTTTATTTTATTTTAACTTTAACACTCAAATAATTGTGAAGAAAAAAATACAATTGTCATCCATTTGAATCCTACCTAGAAAATGTTATTTTATTTTATTTAAATGGGCCTAGGAAAAAGGTACCCATTAAATAAAAACAACAAAAAAAAATAAAAAATGCATATCCATGTCAAAAAAGAAAGGGTTATTTATTTAACAAGATGGAGCCCCAACTTTTGACAATATATATAAAAAAACAAGAAATATTTATTACAATAACATTGGGTGAAGTGAAGGCAGCAATAAGACTTCAAAGTTTCTGGCCAATAAGATATCACATAAATGAAATTTAAAATTTAAAATAAATAATTATTTTTTAAAACTTTGGATAAAGGGGTGTATATTTTATGGTCAACCATGAACTAATAGAAAGTCAAGCCTAACTCAAAGCTATATACCATGCCTATCGGCAGGTATAATAAATACCCTCATAGTAAAAACAAATTGCCATACAAGATTAAGTTCCTCATTCATTCATTTTCCATTCAAATCTAATATGATATCTAGATCCCACTCAAACATTTATGTGCTCTCTTTCAAAAATTATAGAATCAATGTAGTGTGAAAGGGAGGCCATTTTTTTTTCCAAGATTTTTTTTTTTCTCAAATTTATATAAGGTATAAATTCGTTTACAAAACTTGCATCAAGCTGAAAATATGCTTGATCAGTGCTGGCCAATAAATAGCCATTACATACAATCCAACTGACAACTAGAAGGAGAACAAAATCGATACCGCTCTAGCTAGAGGAGAACTTTGAAGGAGAAAATAGACAAACTTTCTAATGTTGTCAATATAATGCTCGAAAAGGGCATTTATAGCTCGAAGATGTTAAAAATGGTGATAGGGCTCGCTATTCCTTTATCACAATGATAGACTGAGAGCCTCCCAGCCACTTCACTTAGAGCCCTTTTAGATAGGGCGTCCGCCTCTATATTATGGTATCTGGGAATATGATGGAAGTTTACGTCGGTGAAGATGTTGGCCAGCTCCAACGTTTGTTGCTTCCATCCTTCAATGTGGACAGATTGGAGATTGCATTTATGATTAATCCAATCAATTATTACTCTCGAGTCTCCTAGAACCAGTAAGTGGTTTAAAGACCAACAAGAGGCAAGGGAGAGAGAAGCCCACAAGCCCATGAGCTCGGCTTTGGTGTTTGATCCCGCCCCACAGTTTAAGAACCATTTTGTGATCCTTGACGGATGAGACTTCAAGGTGCCCCCAGCCTCACAACAAAGACCATTTGATAGTGCTGCGCCGTCAAAACAAACTAAAGTGGAGCCTAGTGCCAGCGAGTACTCACATGCTTTGATTTGAATGTCCTTAACAGAGGTCGACTGCCAATGAAAGGAGGATAAAATTATGTGAAGGACCCCATGATAGGAGGGAGGTCGTCCCTCAAAGATCAATTGGTTACGCTCAATCCAGGTCTGCCAACAAACATGAGCAGCCAAGGGGTGCGAGGCCGAATTGTCCGATAGCCAAGATGAGAAGCAATCGGAAAAGGAGTCGCCTTTCCATGCAAGCGGAAGAGAGTAATGCTGAATTAAAAGATTCCAGATAAGAATTGAGAAATCACAGTGTATCAGAAGGTGATGTATATCTTCTGTGGCTTGTTTGCAAAGGGGGCAGATCCCGGGCCCCTGCCAGCCTCTCCTACGGAGTGCCTCCCAATTGAGCGCTTTGTCCTTCACACATATCCAAATAAAAAATTGAAGCTTGAGTGGTATCGACCACTTCCAGATCTGTTTGAGCCACGGGATATTTGCATCGATGGCCTGAGGTTGGAGGAGGGCCGCATAGGCGTTTTTTACTGTGAGGATGCCAGAGGCATCACCTCCGGCCCACAGGAGAGTGTCCCGCAAGTCTTTGAGAGAGATTCCAGCTGATTTTAAGGCCGTGGTATAGGCGTCCCATTCCATGGCCAGTGGCCCCCGGAGTTGAAGCGCGTTGCTATGATACCAAAGGTTGGGGAGGTGAAGGGTGCATGCTGCCACTCTCATCTGTGCCAGGTACCCGAAACTTAAAGAAGAAAGCCGAGATCTGAGTTGAGACGAGAGGATCGAGAGGTTTTCCAAGCCGAGAATTTTATCCCTCCCAAGTGAAATCTCGGTACCCGATCTGGGTTTCCAACGAAGCCAGTGTAAAATCACCGGTGAGGCGGAGATCAGACCCTTCCAAAAGGGTGAAGCCCTTCTCTGATCAAGTGAAGACTTTCGAAGCCAAAGGAGAAGAGGAAGGGAGTCAAGATATTTATCCATAATGACTCGGTGCCAGATGCTGTCATGTGTGACTGCTCTCTAGAAAGAACAAGCAAGGAGTGCCGTGTTGAAAATAGAGAGGTTCTTGAGCCCCCATCCCCCTGCCTTTCGGGGCCTAGTAAGTGACTGCCAGCTGCACAGGTGGAAACGACGTTTTCCAGCAAGATCGTTCCACAGGAAATTAAAAGAGAGTCTACGAAGCAAAATAATGATTTTGTTTGGGATCCGCTCAAGTGTCATCCAGTAGACAACAAGGCCTTCAAGCACCGATTTGACAAGGATGAAACACCCACCCAGGGACATCCACTTATTACACCAGAAGCCTATTCTCCTTTCGAATAAAGCCACTAGCCAACACCAATCAGCAGAGGAGGCGACTCCCAGTTTCAGCCGGTAACCTAGGTAACTGATACCATCTTTCAAATCAAAAAAGGACAAGGGGATGGTGTTTTTGAAAAGCAAAAGCTCGGCCTCAGATAATCCCCAATAATGAACCGTGGATTTTAAGGGGTTAATGGACAGACCCGATACTGTGCAGAAAAGTTGTAGAACCTCCAAGATCGCAAGCCACTCCGTAAGGTCAGCTTTTGACATTAGGAGAATGTCGTCGACGAACATGAGATGTACCATCTTGATGAGCCTTGATACCTTTATACCCGATATTCGGTGTTCGGAGATGGATTTTGCAAGGAGAAGACTAAGGCTTTCCATGAAAAGGATGAAGAGGTATGGAGAGAGTGGGCATCCCTGACGGAATATCGGGTATAAAGAGAAAGGGAGGCCATTTGATTCTAGAGTTATTCCTTTTCACTATTAATATTATAACCCTAAGTAGTATCATGCATTTACTATACACAAAGTTAGGATGATGACTTCTTAGCTCGAGCTCCTGCTTCAAAACTTGAACACAAGGTGTAACCTAAACAAATTTATCTATGGATGTGTCACTCAATGAAGACATGCAGAAGACAAGACATACAAGTGACGAGGATTCGAAGAATAACCTTTTTAATAAAATTCTAATATACACATTGCAATTTCAAAAATGGGTAAAGATAAAAATGAAGAATTTTTTTGGACATCCATTTTTTTTTTTAAAATAGGAGAACATAATGACTTACAATGGAAGCAAATTGAGAAGATTAAAAAATACTTGATCACAAACAAGTTTAAAATTAAAAGTTCAGTCCCTTATGATATCATGCTGAGTGAAATGGGAGCTGGTGCAAAAGAAAGAAGACGTGGATGCGATAAAATATTAAATGGCTTAATAAATGGGATATCCACTTGAACAGGTGCCCTACGAACAGTAAATAGATAAAGGCTTTTGTTATTGATAGGTTCCACAAGCGAACTTGAGATAAAAGGCTCGAGAGAAAGAAAAAGTATTATATTGAAAAGTTTAACCCCACATACAATCATCATAAAAAAACGTACATAGGGGCCAATATATCTTGGAGAGCCAAAATGCTTATTGCCCAATTAAGAACCAATTCCCATAAACTCCGCTGTAAAACTGGGCGTTGGAAAAGACCAAAAGAAGCTTGGGAAGAAAGGGTGGCGTTGGAAAAAACCAAAAGATGCTTGGGAAGAAAAGGTGTGTATTCTGCACCTCCAGAAAAAGTGGAAACAAAAAAACATTTCATTTTAGAATGTGAAGCTTTCAATGACAACAGGGACAGCTATATAAGTATCTTGACAGCTAACTCTTGGAATAACTTATTCAATGAGGAGACACTAGAGAAATGTGGGAGCTCATCATCAAGTTGAACAAAAAAGGGCTTAACTGCAGAAATCAATGTGTGAGGCTGTCTGTCCCATAGGTTATTATTAGCCTCATGAACGTTAAAATAATTTACTGAGAGCCTTTTTGACTTGCTGTGAGGTGCTAAATTTTGATCCCTGCCAATTTTGATCCCTGGCCACTATGCTGATTTTATTTATTTAATTACAGGCCCACATACCAACGTTGCTGCTTATCCATTACTATTTATTTTTTCGCGTCATGCAGACTGACCAGCCGAATATAAAAACACAAACGAGTCGCTCTTGGAAGGCAGAACGACTCCTGCCGCGGATCGATCGGAGGACCTGCACAGATCTCCCATGGCTGCCCTCTCTCGCTTCTTTCCGGCTTTACGAAGAGAATTGGGCCGTTTATCGGCTGGATCCGCGTCACGAGGTCGATTCCTGTCGAGTGATGCGAGTGGGTACCACTTGGGGAATGGCCCTTCCAGCATGCGGGCAGCCGTGTTCTGGGAACCCGGAAGGCCTCTCAGTATCGAAGACTTCCACATGCCCCGCCCCAAGGCTGGGGAGGTTTTAATCAAGACCAAAGGTAGTGTTATTATTATTCACTTCACTTCTAAATTTAATACGCAATCACGGTCAGTTATGCGAAACATAATTCGTGCATTTGTAGGGTTTAAACAGATTGTTGTTTTCATAACAGTGAAATTCAGAGGTATTGCAAGTATGGATGATTATGATTGTTTCGTTTTGGTTGTCTGGACATCTACAGTTTACTGATTTATTTATCTTTTAAAGTCAAAATTTATTTCTGCGTCGCCCCTCTAGGTGCAATCAAAACAGTGTAGCAGTATCAGAATAGATTGGAATATATGTGACACCTCAACTGTTTTTCTACTAATGCTTTAAACTTTTGAAATTCATTAAACACTTCATATTTCAATTTCAGAAAGTACACCCACATTTTCCTCTTATGGTCATCATTACCAGAAAGAAATTTTCCTCCTATGGTAATCAATAACAGAAAGAAATGCCTGGCACTGGTGACGAATATCATGTTCATTGGTCTCCAAACGTTTGCATGAACCAGCTAAAGGACTCTCTTTGCTCTCCAAGCTTGTCCTTCATGAAATGGTGCTTGGCATTGCTTCCCTGCCTGCCAAGCTCTGCATACACCTTGGATCTGCTACTGAATGTTAGGAAGTCCATCGAACAAATTTTCTCGAGCTAATTGAGAGAGGTAGGTCAAGTTAAGACATATGCTGATGCCAAAGTGTATTGATGTCAGATGCAATCTTGGCTGCCAATGCATGCTCTCCGACTTGTCCAATGTCAACTAATTTGACAAGTCCATGATCCTCCACACCAAGAGCAATAGTTTTCTTTGTTTCTTTGTCAACTATGTAGCATTTGTGATTGCTAAAGTTGACATCTAGCTGGGGGTAGTGTCTCACAATCTGACTAACTGATAGTAGATTAAGTTCCATGCCTAGCACATAGTACACATTAAGGAAAATTAACATTTTCCCTCCAAAAGAAATTTACACATACTTTTTGCCAACTATCATGTACTCTTCCCCCCCACCAAAGATCATTGAATACTTAGAGGAAAAAGCAATATACTTCGTGAACCAATCTTGCATGTTGGTAAAGTGTCGTGATGCACCTGAATTGGTGTACTAAGTAGATGACTTGAGCTGTTTTGCTGGATGCTTGGCCATGAATGCATAGAAGGCTAATTCCTTCACCTCTATATGCTCTACAACATGAGCATTCTACCGAGGCCCTCCCTGGTTGGTTTTTGGATCAACCAACCTCTTTCTGTAGTATTTCTTCATATGGCCCACTTTGTCATAGTAGTGACGTGTGATGTTCTTCTGACTCTTGGTTGCATTTTCACCACTGCCTTGACCTTTCTTCTTTGCCCATTTACCTTTGCCCTTGACATTGGCTGCAAAGGCATGTTTTGAACACTCTGTCTCAATGCTCCTACCAAACTATTTCTTTCATCTATCCTACTGTAAGAGTGTATTTCTTAACTAATCAAACTTCAGGTCAACATTTGTAGTGGTGATGTTTAGGGTCTTAACAAAGTGCTTGTAAGCACATGGTAAGCTTTTTAACATGATTACCGTTATGTCCTCTTCTTCCATCTTTCAACCAATGGTGGACAATTGTTCTCTAATATCCTTGATCTTGAGTAAGTGTTCTTGTAATGATGCACTTTCATCCATCATGATCGAAAACAACATATTTTTAAGGAAGAATGCTCTACCCTTGTTCAAAGTCTCATGTAACTCTTGCAAATGCTTCCAAATTTCTATTGAAGTCTTCCCTGTTTAGACCTCAAGAAGCATTTTATCTATCACATACAATTTAAGCAACATTACCGCTTCTCTACCTCGCTCATCAAATTTGTCTTGATCTCTACCTGTATCTTGTGGTCTGGTATTGTTACCTAAGATGATAGCAGCCAAACACTTGGACTCAAATATGGCCAGCATATGTTGCTTCCACATATTGTAGTTCTTGCCAGAGAATCTTTGGCTACTTTTCAACATGATGTTGGGTAAAAAGGCCATTGGTACAAGTCGCAAATGAAGAAATAAACACTAAAAGGGAGTAAAACACTGAAAATACCTGTTCTTTCCTAACTCAATCTACAATATTGGAGTAAGAACACTTGGATATTGGCTCTAAATAGCAGTAGTAGCATGTATTGTTGAAGAACACGTAGATTTATGATAAATCTAGCTTTAAAAACTGAAAATCAATCGGTCATGGTTTTTAATGATCCAAAACCCTTTTGGTTCTTTGATGTGTCATGTTGGCGATCTGTCTCTATAGGCAACAGTTCCTAGGTATTTATGCTCACACAGACTTCATGGCACCTAGATTGTTGAAGTCACAAGAGTGGAAATCTTGTTTTCCAAAGGCTCGAGACTCTTGATACGACTTTGAGAATGTCGAGCTTTGATACCATATCATGATAACACGAACACATAAAGAAAACCAAGATTGCATTCATAATAAGTGAAAGCTTTATTATAAAGTGTTACAAGCTAGCTGAGTCAATCCACTTTATGAATTTGGGATAGACCAAGAAACACACTAAAATGAAATAAAGCATAAAAGCACAAAATAACCTAAAGTCGAAGTGACTTTATTAATACCTATGTTTAATAGTTAATTGACCATTATAATCTGACATTTACTTTAACAATTGCATCAAGCTTTAGTAATCCTAATCTAGGGACACCCCCCTTGTATTGGAGGAGAGTCGGTCTTAACTGAGAAGAGTGTTCTTGAGGTGACATTGGCATCAGTCTTGAGTTTCCCATTGGTTAGCACTGAGTTTGGACTTTGGATTTCAAGTGCTAGTTTGATCAGTAACATTTTGGTGTTGTTGTTGGGGAAAAAGTCAATTTCCCGAAGCTTCAGTAGCGATGCTACATTTGATTTGGTGAGAGTGTTGTATTTGAAGATCTCTTTCTCACTTGGTGACTCCACGAAGGAATGAAGTCCTTGTTCCTTGAAGATCATTGAAGATATTGATGTTCGTAAAGGTGAGTACATCCAACAAGCATGTAGGCATTTGAAGGCTCACCTTGGCGACTCCAACCCATTGGTATGAAGAGGTATGATAGTTATGCAATTTTCATATATATTTGAGAAGAATTTCAAGTAAAGAAGTATGACATTGCATCCATTTGCTCCATTTCTTTTTTCATGTATTTTGGGATATCCAGATGAGTTCCATTTCTAAATATGGAAGGATTATGCTTCGAAGTTTCATGGAAACCCCTTGTGCCTTCACAATTTTTGGCATCCTTTATTGAGTTTATTGCAGATTTTGTTAGATTTATGGAAAAATAGAGAAAACAATAATACTTTTTCAATTCTGTTCACTAATATAAATTTAGATCAACACATTAAAACAAAGACATAAACAGATTTGATCATAGACAGTAAGATCCGAATATATAAAAATAAATTCTGAACATAAACCAAAGATTTCTGAGAGCTTAAAATAAACCTTAGCTTACCTCTTAGCCAATGAAGAGTGTACCTGTCACATATGTGGATGTTGTCCTCTTTAATATGCTTAGAAAATCAGCTTATGGTTCATGTATCAAAACTCTAGGGTTTTGATCTCTATCACGAGGATTGGTAGTGTTAAATTTATAGCAACTGCAAGAACCATTCTCCAGGAGGATGGCAAAGACCCTAGCCGAGATCTAGGGCCCCCAGTGCACTC
>ML818078.1:76710-93584 GCA_009831015.1 Picea engelmannii
ATCTCCAAGCACTACCTCAACATCACCAATCTGAGTAAGATCTGTCAAGTGCTCACAAACCCCCGTCATATGGCGGGAGGCACCAAATATACCACATATCGGAATGAGTGGTCCTCGTGGAAAGACACACAACTAAGGAAAACTCCTTATCAAACATGACAGAGAACTCCTCCACCGTTGCTGAAGCTGCTGTCTGCTTCTTCTTCTTGTTCAGACACTGACCTGCATAGTGCCCAAACTTGTGGCATGCAAAGCACTTGACTTTGCTCATGTCCTTCTTCCCTTCATCCTTCGGTTTGTTTCCTCCCCTAGGACCCTTTCTGAATTTCTTCTTGCTGTTGGTAGGAAGAGCCGCATTCTCCTCATCATGACCTGTAGATGAACTGCCATGTACATAACCTCTTCGGGTCTCCTCCTGAACAAAGTCATCCCAAAGACGTTCCAAATTGGGAAGCTTCTCCCTAGCCACAATGCCCTCCACAAAAACAACCCGTTGTTTGGCAACTCCATTCAATGTTGTCCTCACAAGCTCACTTTCAACTATGTTCTCCCCCACAACTCCAAGCTCATCTCTCACCTGTGTCAACCTGGTAAGATATGTGACCACATTTTTAGCCTTGGTCATTTTAATGCTCTTCAGTTTTTCTCTCAAAACCATCTTCCGGTTTTCATTTGTACTCTGGTACAACTTCGTCAAAGACTCCCACATCTCATAGGCATTTGTCTTCCTCGTCAAATGAGGAATCAAATGGTCCTTGATGGCATCAAGAATAATCCTCTTAGCCTTGATACTCTTCTTAGTGTATGCTGCAAGAAGAGTAGCATCAATACGTACAACCACAGGATGTGTTGTGGAGTTCTCAACAATATCCCACAACTCATTTTCTTGCAACAACAAGATCTTCCTCTCTTTCCAAGCACCAAAGTTTGCTGCCCCATCAAGTCTGCCCTCAACCCTCAAACCTGTAGCCATTGACCATTTTCTGCTGAAAATGAAAAAATTCAAAATTCTGTCCGGTGAAGTGACTGCTGTCTCACTTTTCTGACTTGCTGATATATCTCTGCTTCTTTTTAACTCAACTCTGATACCATGTAAAATTTCAGACCCCACCCAGTTTCGAGTCTCGTTGATTTTTTAGCCAATGTTTAATGCCCAAACCCAGTTTTATGACAACCAATTAAACTCAACATAAAATAAAATTTTCAGAACTGAAACATGAGGATTTTGAACATCTTTTAACACAGAAATAAAAACATATCAGTATCACATAACTCATAAAATTATAACACAGTGATTTTTGAACTAACAACGACCCTGGAAAAACCCACAAGGGGAAAACCAGTGAGAGAGGGATTTTTATTATTTCTGAGGTTAGAGGAAATGTCTTTTACAGCAGTCAATAATTTCAGAAATTTAATAGACTTATCTTGAAAACCGTGCCAAGCTTTGTCTTCAAAAATGCTGAGCCAAACTCCTCGAAATTCACAACAGAATTTCCTGTACAAATGCACAGGTTAGCTCCTCGTTTTCTGAACCCTCTTTGACTGTACGGTCACCTCGAAAACTGTGCCAAACAGCAGCAACAATTTTCTGGGAAATAAATGCATGTACGGTTGCCTTGGGAATTGTGCCAAAACTCAGAAAAATCACACAGCAAAATACCTCGATTTCTGTGCAGCAATAAACAACAGTATGGACTGCTAAAATCTGTACAGTACGACCTGTTTCTTTTACTGTACCCTGCTCCTCGATTTCTGTGCAATAAATGACTACAACCTCCTAAAAAATCCATACAGTATGGTCCTCCTTTAATGCTGTACCTTGCCTCGATTTCTGTGCCGACTTTAAAGCTGTACGGCCTGCAATTAATGGATGTACTCTCTCCTCGATTTGCATGCCAAAGTGTGCCTGTATGTTGTCTTGGAATGCATGCCCTAGCTCAGATAATGGCCTCCTCCTTCAGCTCGCCCTCTCCTCTTCTTGCTCTCTCAACAATGAATGAAAATCAACCCTAGAAAGGGTGCGCCCTCCTACCCTAGTCGACCTCATGAGGGAATCTCAAGAGTCATCTCATCTAACGGTTGAGATTAGACGAGATCCATGGTGGAGATAAAATCACTTTATTCACCCACTTTTCCTAAGTCTCAAAAAGTCACCTTTTAATTTGTCTCTCACAAATTAAATGCCTAGGGTCCACATTAGGCACTTTCTCACCCCTTAGGCGCCTAGGTGATGAGAAACACTTGCCTAGGTACTTTTTAATTATTTTTAACATCTTGTTGATCTTCAACACTCTCGCCTTAACGACATCTTTGCCAGATCACTTAAAGCTACAACATGGTCTCCTTTGCAATCTTCATTGTCTCTTCATGTAGACTGTTCTTTGACAACATTCTGGGATTAAACTCAACTTTGGTTGCTTGTGCATGAGCTGGTTTGTGGAAACCTTTGTTTGCTTCACCGGTTTTGAAGAGGTTTCTGTCAAGATTTTATTTTGGTTTTCATGAGGCTACAGTTTTGGAGGACTCTTAGTTGAGAGCCTGTATGCACCTTGTTATTGTCAGGATGTTGTCATGATTATATTTCCTATCCAATTAAACATTAAGAGGGGATCATTGTAATGTTTGTTTGGCCATTTTTTTACCACATCTTTCTTAAGTGTATATTAAGGGGGGGTGTTGGGATGTAATATTTACTTTGTCAAATATATGAGTAATTATTTGTCAACACCTTTAGTGACTGACATGTGGTCTCAGGGGTTGTCCTATTTTGCCACATTTCCTTCTTTGTGTCTCCAAGTCAAGTTTAAGGGGGGATGTTAGTGTTAAGGTGGTTAATCTTGTCTTAGGGACACTTGAGTTGTGACCCTTTAGTGACCGTTGTGTGGTTGCACTGGGTTATGTTAGTGCCCAATGTGGTGTTAGTGATGGACATCTATTATGTTAATAATTATTAACAAATAGCTGACCTAGGGTTATGGACCACACCTCAATACCTACATTTGAGGGGCTTTAACCTCATTTGGTATCATGCACTTTGATGGTTTATTGCAATGTATTGCATATCACAAGGGTACATTTTTACCCGTGAATATCTTGTGTCTTGGGTTTTATATTTATGTATTGGGTTTTATTATAATGCATACATCCTAACTCCAACAGGCCAACGTTATTTCACATTTTTGAGGGTGTAAAGTCTGAGAAATCAACTATTTTCGGATATGACCTGGCTTCTTGATGTTAGCCAGGCCACAAACAATAATTGCTAGTCCAATGTTAGTAATGTTTGAAAAGGCAGTAATGTTAGTCACTTTGTATGTTTGGGCTATATGTGTTTGCTTACATTGGAATAAAGAATGAATGGTTTCTAATTTGTAATCCCACGTGTTTGTTATACAGCCTGTGGGGTGTGCCATTCTGATCTTCACGTCATGAATGGTGACTTGCCTTTTGCAAGGCCTTGTGTAGTGGGACATGAAATAACAGGAGAAGTAGTTGAGCATGGAGTGCATACTGAGTCTGGTATAATAAAGAGGTTTGTAATGGGCAAATTTGGTTCATCTTGCAGTTTCTTAGCCAAAAATACATTTTCTTCAACAAAGGCATGGGCATTGCTTCTTGTACAATATCTTAATTGCATGCTAGTAATTACCTTATTTTCATTGTTTTTAGCTGGTGCCATCCTTTTATGGTTTGAACTTTGGCATCGGTTATCTTATATGCAGGGAAGGTCTGATAATATATGAATACATAGTCTAAAGTTAAATAGTATTTTAACATTCGGGTTTTTAGTGGCCTCACATGAGATGTACATATTCTAAAGAAGATGTGTCTTTTGACATGCAGATTTCCCATTGGAGCTCATGTGGTAGGAGCTTTTATTATGCCTTGTGGAAACTGCTTTTACTGTGTAAAGGTAATGAGCAGATCTGAGTCTATTCAAATGATGACATCTATGCATATATGCTCCATCTCTTAGGTGTTCAAGTCATTATAATGAATCATGCATCTTTCATATATTATGAAGCATAGTTCATATGATTTACAGGATTGCCAGTCACACTAATTATTCTATATATAAATTATTACACCAATCACAGGGGCAAGAAGATCTTTGTGAGCCATTTTTTACTTACAACCGAGCTAAAGGAACTCTCTATGATGGTGAAACTCGTCTATTTCTTCGCAGCAATGGTATTTATCTGTTTTCCACAAACAAACTCTCTGAGAGTTGAAGTTAAGTTATGGACTTCAAGTTATTTACAAAGATCTTCAAGTTTTAGGGTGGATAGGAAGGACGCATTTCTTGGTTTGATCACCGTAAATTATTTAAAGGCCGACCAAAGATCATTAAAGTATATCTGGGATTTGATCTCTGTTGTTTACTAGTTTTCAGATTGTATGTATAATGTCATGTTATTAATCAATTAATGTTTTCATACTGATCTGAAACTGGAACCAATTTCACCAGATAAAAAAAATGAAGGTTATTTTAAATTAAAAAGCCACAAAAGAGGTTAGAACTTCAAACTTATAATGAGCAATTGCTTTGACAGATTAGAATATCTCTATTAAGTGCTTTAAGAGATGCAGTAAAGAAAAGTATGTATAGCTATGTTTTCTCTCCCCTTAATAGGAGCCATTTTAAACCATGTTGATATTTTTCCAATGTTTGGAACAAACCCATTTTTGGCAGACTCAGAACTGATAGGATGTACTGTGGAGATAGTGGTTAAAGAATAAATATCTTGTGATCATTTTTTCTATTAGCAATTGGTTTAAACTTCCAAACTTGTTCGAGAAGCTATTTCTCATACTAATTTTGTTCTTTAAAAAATATGGTTTTACAGTAGATCTGTATGAGTGAGTGGATGCTGGAATACTTGGTATAAAAATGTTTACATTATAAACTGGGAACTTTATTTGAAGTATCTTTGAAGAACACAATATAATAACGATATAAATGTGCTTACAGTTACACTATAAACTTGGAACTGGCTTTGGAGCATCTTTGAAGAACAACATTTACTTACAACATTTGTTGGTTAAGAGGTTAGCTTAATCAAATATTATAGAGGATCTTGAAGATGATGGATACCCATTGTGGCTCTCATTTGTGATCAAACTGTGTCAAGAATTCTCTCGTCCTTTCTTTGTAGAAGCTATAGAGGTAGCATACATTGAATTTTGAAATGGGCTATGCTTTTAGAATGCTTTTGATATGAGCACAGTTAACAGCAACGCGAATACTCACATACAAGATAAAACAAGAGAGGAAGTATCCAGGAAGACAGGAGATTGTTGAAACTGTATATATGTTATACATTCTATAGCGTATTAGATATATAGAGTACAAAATTGGTGAAATTATCTTTGACCAAGTCTCCTAGATGTACAAATATCCAATAGCAAAGGTTGGTGATTCTGGTGAATGATCATCTTGAACCAAGTCACCTAGAAAGGACAAAACCCAAAGGATAAGTACAAGAGAAAACAAGTACAAACATAATACGTGTTTGGACAAGAGTCCACTAGGCTGAGTGTTGGGTAACTTTGGTGGTCATGGCGGTTACAACTAGTTAGGAACTTCCATGACCACAGCCCAACACATAAGCGAAACATTAACAATTACCTTAACAATAACAATGGTGTTCCAGCCCACATCTATGAAACCAACCATGCATATAAAAGTTCCAACAGCATATTCCTAACTAAATAACCAGCATTTTAGACATGAGATATTATCATCATAAACTGTGAATGAAAATATGGATGACATACCATAAACCATGATTGTAACTCATTCAGTAAGAGAGATAAAGCACGTTCATGAAAAAGAAACAGTAACACACAGAACTCTCCAACTCATTCTTCTGATTAAAATATTGCCACAGCCATCTTCCAGGCATACAACCCTGGTGTCTATATCCATAGCCTGTGCAGTTTAGTTACACAATCCATGCCTATAATGAGATAACAGTTTAATGTTAAAACGACAAACCAGTAACAATTCAACACAACCAAAAGTAATGACTAACCAACAATCAATAACAGCTTCTCCTTTGCCCTCATACATAATATGCAGCTTCATCTAACCACAATGGTTACTTGATGATGTTATCGCACAGATTGTAGGTTGGGAAAAGTCCGACCCAATCCACAAAAGTGAGACAACTACGGGAGTAGCTACCCACTGCCACCTTAGATAGATACTCCCCTCACTTTAGTGATGATAAGTTCACACAAGGGGGGAACCCCGGAGACGCTAGGGGGATTGAGACGGAAAGTGGAGTAATGGTAAGTGAAACCCCTATAGGTTGAGTTTGGAAAGGGAAAAGGGCTTGGAAAAGAGTCTTGTTGATAGGGGTAGGTTTTCAAAGTGCAGTGTACCTGAAAGAAAGTGTTGAACCTGCCTGAGAAAAGACAATTTATCAAGATACAAGCTAAATAATCAAAGGGAAAAGCAAGTGAAGCTTGCTGTCCTAAATTGCAGCAGTAAACAAATATATATATCAGCAATGAAATGAGTTGTTAACTGCAGAACTAACCATCAAAAGCATCAAACATTTATTGGACAATCAAGTACTAGACAAGTAGATAATACTCCAACACTTAAGCATAAACTTTGATGGTAAAATAAGGCTGCAAAATGATGTTATCAGGAGTATATTAGAGCAGCCAATTGGCTGTAGCAAAAGGTTGCTACAGAAGCAACTTCTACTCAAAGAAATCAACAAACAACTTGCCCAAAGGATAACCAATATCAAGTAGATTAACAATAACAACTTGCCAACTATTTTCAATGGTAGAAGAGTGAGAGATAAGAGATTAATAAGTGATTTTGCAGCAACCCTAGTGGCTGTAGCATAAGTATATAACAGCAGAAATAAATCCTTGGCTAAGTAAGATGCCCTTGTGGCTCAAGCAAGCTAATAGCATATAGAATTGATTCCAATTTAGTCTAATGCAATATCTCAACAAATCATGTTTTCCAATGCAACAATTTTGTTTCTCCAATGAAATTTCAGATTAGTGCCTAGTCTATTCGGTTATGGAGTCTTGGTTGTAAGAGTTGGATTCACTACTTCTCTAGGGGTGTAAGCCCTTTTACTCCCTAGAGCAAGTAAATCCAACAAGGTAAATCTAGGAGGGTGTAATCCCTTTTACTCCTCCTAGCAACCTTGAAAAAATGACTTATCCAATAACAATTAAGATGAACTTGGTGGAGGGTGTATGCCCTTATACTCCTCCAAGGGTTTTAGACAAGAAATACCATGAAACAAGAAGAAATTACCAACAAATGCAGAAAATTCCTTACCAATTCCACAAGATAGCAAGATAAAACCCTCATCTACCAAATAAATTTCATCAACATGCAAGAGACAAGCCTCCAAGAAGGTAGCGCACCACCTTAACTCCACAATAGATAAGATAAGCATCCACAAAATTGCACAAGAGAGAGAGATAGACCAAATGCCCAAATAGGGCGCAAATTTCAGCCAAGTATGTCTTATTCTCAAGTGAGAATGCTATGATAATGAAATGATCTAGGTCCTTTATTTATACAAGACCTCAAAATAAAGTTTGTCCACATAACTTTATGGTAAAACACAATTAGAGAGGCCGACCTCCTCTAATTGCCCCTTTACAATTCAAAAATTGATCTTACACAAAAAGAAACCCTAAAAAGATGACGTCATGCCCCTAAAAGGTGACGTTTTGGCATTTTGAGCAAGTCATTGAGTTGTTGAAGAAGATGTTTGGCCTCCAAACGCCATGTGTCACTGTGCCAAGTGTTGTCTTCTCCATCAATCATGCCAAGCCATCATATAATATCATTGCCATCATCAAACCCTAGCCCTAAGTGAGATGTCAAGCCCAAAAAGTGTAGCACATAGCTTCCAAAGGAAAATCGTTGGGCCGAAAAGGGCTAGGTGTCATCCTCCAAGGTGTCCTCTCATGCCTCAAAAGGCAACGTTCATCATCTGGCTTGCCCAAGGGTGTGGGTCATGGCATCCATCTATGGGCTTTATGCCCCAACGAAGGGCCAAGCTAGGCTTGTTCCTCCACAACGTCCATCAAGCAAGGTCCTGCAAAGACAAGTGAATTCGCCCTCCAAGGGTCTCAAGTCAAATGTATCATGCCAAGTAAAATCACATTTAATACAAAAGCCATCTGAACATGTGCATCAAAACTACCTTTTCAATTTAAACAAGTGCTCAAAGACCCTATGCAACTTGCCAAGTTTAGGTATGGGAGGGTTGTCATGGTGACCTATTGGGTGATCATTCACAAGTCAAAGAGTGTTTCCTAGGTGGCCCCTCTCCAAGCCATGTAAAGAGTATGGAGTGGATCGGGGTAGAACTTCTGGGCATGGGGTTCATGACATACAGGGGTTCGTATTATCTCATTTATGGGTGCCTTTGTAGAGGGTGTGCTGCACCTTTGTTTTCAATGCAACCTTTTTCCAAGCCCATTTTTTGCCATTAATTAATTAAAGTCCAAAACAATTGGGTACTATAAGACATGGAAAGAAAAGAGTACCGCAACGTCACTTGAAGCTAGAGATACAAAGAGTGCCATATGGATGGAAAGAAAGGGACACCGCATAAGTGTACACACCTCAATAAGCGGAACTTCTATATAATGTGAGTTTGCTTTTGCAGGTCTTAAAATTCTTTTAGGAGAAACATTTCATTGTTCTCAAGACCTCTTTGGGCGAGCTTCTAGAAGATTATGATTTGTCTTTTATTTTTTGCGAGCTACATTTCCCTCTGGCCTTCAACCCCTTTTTCCCATGAAATGAGGTACAGTCCCTTCTTGGGTCAGTACAACCGAAAATCCCAAAAGATGAGGGGATGAAAATGATGAAGTGTGGAAAGTGATAAGTATGATCGGGAATGGTACAATGACTCATCAAGGAGATCTCCTAGTAGCAAATCTTTCCTCGAGGGTGACCACTTACTAGGACACAATGTGGTTAAAGGTGAAACAGGGAAAATAACATAATTTCCAAGAAAACATTCTATAATCAAGAGAAGGTTTAATGCAACATATTCAAATGCCTCAAGTACTAAAGTGACACTTACCAAAATACTTGACTTGTTCCTCATGAAGCAAGACCCACTGTCCTTCGAAAGCAAGTTGACGTGGTGAATGCCATCATGATGAATCGAAGAAGTATGGTGGTGAAGCGGGTCTTCATCTGTGTATGTGGACACTGTCAGTCAATCCATCTCTCGGTACTCCATGTCTACAACCTGAGGGCCTCGAGACATCATCTCCTTAGTTATCCCTAGAAATGGGGGATAACAGGTGACTCATTACAAAGTCGGTTGGCCATAAATGTGCATCCTTACCAATGTCTACTAACTTAATGTGTGCATGAAGTTACACATATTTTTCGAAAATGTACATTAAAATACTACAGCCTTAATTTCTTTTTCATTATTCTATTTCATGAACTCCATCCATTCCTTCCACTTGGAGAGATTACATGCATCCCTTCCGCTATAGAAAGCATAATTATCTTGCCTTCTCCCTAGTTTTCTTTCCTTTTCCCTAGACATGCCGCTCTCCCACCTGACATTAATCATATTTCATTGTTCAAACATACCACCTACCTCTACAAAGTCCTTGGGTAGCCTCCAGTCCATAATACATGTCCCCTCCCCTCCTCCATCCTGCTATATATTTTTCCTGGGAGACATCAAGGGAGCTGTCAGGTTTATGAGAACTAGTAAAGCTGCAGAAGAGGAAGGTTTTTAGGTGGAGCTCATCAAACATGGTATCACATCCTGAGACTTTTACTTTGCTGACTTATTTAATCATGTTTTTTTCTCAGGTTTTCCTCCTTCATGGTCCCAACATATCATCCAACCTGTTATCACATATTCTTGCAGGGGAATGTTTTTCCTTTGGATTTGGCCCTTGGGTGACAAAATGCGAAAAAAGGGGGCCTAAAAACCCACAAATGCGTGTCATCCAAAGTCGGGGCGCGTTGTGCTAAGGCGTGCACATATCGGAGGGGAGCTAGCGCTCGCTAAGCTCCAGTTTGGGAGTTCGGGAATCAGGAGAGTTGGGAGTGGCTCACATCAGTGTACCCGAAGCTCGAAGTTGCAAAGCACTCAAGAGTGGGCCCAAGGTCGCAACCCGAGGTCATGTGGAAAGGTTGGCGCCCATCGTGAGGAGCCTCAGCCGTCAGATGGAAAGAAAGCCCGACCGTTGATCCGAGTAGGGCGATTTCGTCAAATCGGGAGTCAGGGATTTTGTTGTCAAGTGATATGAGGATTCCCGAAGGGTGAAATCCCGGAGCGCCTGTGGAGATAAGTTGGGTCATGACCCAAGATCACATGCGGGTAAAGGTGCAGAGTTCACGTGAGCTACGCCAGGGGCCGAAACGCCGGTCTTGGCCCCAGAAAGAGGCCGCCATGTTTTCCAGGTGCCAAGTCGACTCGGCCCTGTCCTGATCCCGATGCAGACAATTAATGAAAGTGAGGCGGCAGTTGAGACTTTGTCTCTCCCCATAAATGGAAAACATGCGAGAGCGGCTGTAAGGCAGATTGTCAATCCGAAGCTTCCTTATGGACAGATAGTCCTGTAAAGCACATAACGACGCCTGGCTCGCATCTGACATGAGGAGGCCTGCACAATTTGACAGAGCAGGCGCCAACTGAAAGCGTTAATGCAGTGGTTCTAGCACGCCTCTGTTGGGCGAATTTTTGAGTATATGTATGTAGTTTTGAGTTTTATTAAGGGTCGATGGTTGAGCAAGGCTCCCGTATTGTAAAATTTTGATAAAGTTTCCTGGTTCTCTGGTTATGTAACCGGATTTGAGATTTCTTGTTCAATAGAAGTTAGTCTCTTTTCACCTCTCTATAAAAGCTGTGTTAAAACACTCGGGCATGGATGATCCAGCTGAGGATTGTTATGTTGTTGTAATGTATGTTTGATTGCGGTAGCATAGTGGTCAGTTTTAATCAGTCCCCTGTGTTATCTTTTTCTCTCATACGCTGAATGGCTCGGGCATGGATGATCCAATCGAGTTGTCATAGCTGTATCATGATGTATGTTTGATCATTGTGCTGTTGTGACTGTGTTGTCTAGGCATATTTCAGTATCTGAAACTCCAAATCCAAGAGGATCTTGTTTTTTCTGAGCTTTTCTTCCTTAGGCTGTTGGAAGACCTGATGTCCATAGCAGACCTCTACATTCTCCTCGCCATTCTTCCTCCTTTTTACCTTTACTACAACTTACTGACTAAAGTTGATCAAGACCTCATCTGCTTGTGCATGCTGGTCCAGTTTTCTGAGTTAAAACGATATTCTCTTGAGTCTGTGCCCATTTGACCTCTTGGAATTTATTCATTGTGACATATAACCTGATGGGTACTGGGCTTACCTTCTTTGCAATCCGAGGGTGACTTCTGGTGCTAACACAACGCATTTCTGAAAATACATTGAAAATATTACCGTCTTAATTGCACCATTTTTTTATAATTCAAATTCAAATGCCTACTACCTAGACCAGTCAATTGATATACTCAACATACTATCTAACCATGGATGCTTGGTGGCCTTCTGGTCACCAATCTCGAGGTCAAAGGTTGTATATGCTTCTGCAAGTCTTGAGGTCCAAACAGGTCCAGTCTTCAACAGTCTCCGGTTTCTGCAAATGTCAATCAAACTTGTTGTGCAGGTTCTGGGTTGGGTAGCACTACCACATGCACTATCAGCTTGCTCTCTTGATCCTCTATCATCTGCTTGATTCCTGCCATAGTTTTCCTCTAAATCAATTGAAACTCAACTCTGCTCGGTGGTGATAGCTTCTGCACATTTTCTTGTTGCTTCCTCAACTCTGGTCTTGGCTGCTGCAATTGTTTCTACCACAGGCTGACTAAATCTTTCTTCCCAATCAACAGAATCCACCGAGATGAGCTTAGTGAATTGAAATAATTTTCATTGGCCTACTTGATCTGTTCTTTGTTATTTTTCTGGTCCTCTAATGCATCTTGAGCTTTGAGTGTCTGAAAATATTCCACGCCACGTTGTTGCTGCATGTTTCTAGCTTGCTGCAATGTCTCCGTAGTGGAGTTCCTTAGATGATATCATGATACAACTGCTATGCTGCATGGGTCAGCTCAAATATCTTCATTTGTATGCTCCTCTTAAAATGTCTGAAGCCTTATGCGGTATACTTCATGTTGTTGTCTCCAACCTCTACCATTTTGGTGTTCAACCATTCCAAATTAACAATTGCTGCATCTGCTGTCATTCTCCAGTTATGCACTTTCTTTCTGATATTCAATCTGCTCACATCATGGCTGTATAATTCTTCAATTGTGTATATCTGTAATGCATCTTCCTCCCATTCCCAATGGAAGTCTGTTGCAGCCATCCTAGGATTATGATCCTTATAGTCTATGGATTTTATCGACACTTGCAGGATTCTCTCCTTGATTTCTTCATAGGTGTCATTTTTGAGAAATCTCCATATGTAGCTAAGGCACATCTAGCTAGGTTTGGATGCTTTCTATCTTGTCATTTCGCCTTTGAATATATTTTCTATCTGCCTTGGCATCTGTTACTGCATAATTGTATTTATTTATCAAATATGCATGGGCTGCATCTGAGAAATTAATTGTCTCTTTCTTGGAAATTGTAATTGCTAGCTGTTTAAATTCAGATTCACTTGCTCCCATTTCTTCCTTCAACTTGTTCATAACTTTGGGCTCAATTATATCGTGGATGAGACTTGTCATCCGTGAATTCCCATTCTCCCCTGACTTTGTCTCCTATTTTCTGCTTTTTCTTCTTGGATTGGTCTTCTAATTCAAGCTCTGTGCTCTGACTTTCTTGCAGCAGCCAAGTGTCTGCAGACTGCCGCTGCCTTTGAGTTTCTGCCATCTTTCTGTTCTTCTTTGGCACTGGACATAAATTGCATCCCTATAGTATTGTACATTATATCTGTCTCCTGAGAATTAAGAGGTTCAACATTAAGCACAGTCGACATCTACACCCTGTTCTCAACCTGTTTTGTTGATTGCTCTGCTGCTTGTTGACTCTCCCGAGTAGTTTCTGTTTTTCTTCCTCTCCCTTCTGCTGCCGTCTTATCTTCCTAGCTCTCTTGCTGCTTCCTTGGTGCTTTTGTTGATTGGGGCTGCTGGTTACTGTGTTCCTGCTTCTCAATAATTATGTGCTTTAGGTGTTGGTGGTGGCTTCTTCTGCTGCTTTGAATGAAACTGAGGTTGAGTTATCTCTTCCTCATTCACTGTTCCTTCAATTCCATCATCTTTATCTTCATCTTCAATGTCAACCACATCTGAACTTTGTGGTTTTGTACTTGCTGCTGCTCTGTTTTCCTTAGCTGCTGCGCCTGGTTGCTTAAGGTCTTCAAATGTCTCTTGATTTTCTGCTTCTTCATCTTGTTGTTCTGTCTGCAGCTGGTGTTACTCCTGCTGTGGCTGTTGTGTCTATTGCTCTGGTTGTTTCTCCTCATCTCCCTTACCTTGCAAGTTGCTGGTTGTTTGTCTCCCTGCCTGTCTTCCTCTTCAATTTCTTGCCATCATCATCCTCATCGCGTGCAGGCTTCCATCCTTTCTTGAGGTCTTTTCCATCATCCCCATCATCTCCTCCTGGGTCGCCTAACCCTCCGGCTGCGTGTTTGGATGGTTCTTTTGTTGTAACTCTGTTTTCTCCTAGCATAGTGCCAGCTGGTGTATCTTCAGATTTCTCTTCCTAGAGGAACCTCTTGTCCTTAAAGACACTTCTTCCCATGCATAAGGTTTGACCTGCAAGAGAAAGACCCTATGTTGCACAAGTGGTACATTTCAACAACATCCAGAAGTTGCTATATTCTACCATTGGCCAGTTGACCCGCATTTGCTTCTCTGGTTGCCCATTTGATTTTTAGTCTTTCACATCTTTCCAAGTACATTTTCATTTCTTTTCCTTGTTTCTCCCATTGCGCAATTCACTTTTTGTTTTTTTCTTGCAACTTTTCAACTTTCTCTAGGGTTAACAACTTCTATTTTTTCTTTTTTGGCTCCTCTCCTGATTCTGAGGTGCTAAGTGTCTACTCCATAATCTCTACATGTTCCCTTACTTCTGGCATAATAAATTTTCTTTCTTTGAGAGGGGTGGTATCCTAATAGCCAAGTCTCCCCTTTTTAGTTTGTAATGAATGTAAAGTTATATAATAGTCTTTGGTGTTCTATATTTTTGTACATGTCATTCTCTTCATCACATGGGACTTTGGCTGATATGAGTCCCATAGATGACTGCACGAGGGCCTTGCCACCCACCAACTATGTGTTAAATTTTCTCTTAAGTAGTTAAGTGTGTGTAGTATTCTTTAACTTTAGTCTATTAAAACAATAACTGCACAGTGCATGCATAAGGATCACTGAAAGAAAGACATCCACAGTATACACAAGATTTATCCTGGGAAACCCTCGCGGGGGAGAAAACCTTGCAAAGCTTCTTCAACAAGTACAATGTCTCTCCTAAGAGAGATCTCACCGAAACAGAAGACAAACCAGAAACCCTAACCAGAATAGGGTAGCGCACCACTAGACCAAGATAGTCCTCCAACAGATAACCAAAACCCTTCACCAGAACACCCTTCCTCTGTAGCTGCGTCTCCTCCTCACACTTGCACACTTCTTACTTGTGTGAGAGAGCTAGTTGTATGTGTTCTCCAAGTGAGGCGCCTAGCCTCTTATAAATACAGGTTGAGCTACCCAGAATGAGGTCAGGGCCGACCTGTACACTTTACCCCCTTTTAATTTACAATTGACTTTGTCAAGGCACAATAGGGCCGACTTAAGAAATAATATAATATTTTTCTTTAGGGTTTTGTCTTGGTCTAGTACGATATGAATACGATAAGAATATCTTCTAAAGCTACTCAAACTTCAACACTCCCTCTTAGCAAGGAAGGTATTCTTTTGGCACGATCATCACGTCTGCTTCTACGCTTCTGTACATCTGACCGTTGACTTGTTGAATTTCCACGAATCTATATTGAAGAAGTTTTGTAACCACATCATGCATCCAGGGTCTCATCATACTTCCGGGCTTTATGTCATCATAGGGATTTAACTCGCCAGCTCACACAGAACTTGGCATCTAGTTCGTAAAGAATTAGTAACTCGTCAACTGACACAGAATCTGACATCTAGTCCACAAGGAACTAATAACCTCTGGTTGGCACACCAGGTAACTGGTCCACAATGACCAGGCATCTAATCATAAGGACTAGGCGATGTAGTGCGCACACACTACCCATCTAGTCCAAGGCTAGGAAACTCCTCCAACCACACAGGTTGGTCCACCATCTTGAAAAGCCGGGTAACTAACCAGCCCTGAAGGCGTGGCATCTGTTGACCTTGTGCAAGGTCATGCTCACTGGTGCCACAGTGAGTAACATGCGTACCAGACTATTTCACTCGAGTAGCAATCTGCGTACCAAACTTTTCACTGGAGTAGCAGTAACTTGACGTACTAGGCTTTTTCACTGGAGTATCCCTCTGCGTACTAGATATTTTCACTGGAGTAGCAGTAACTCAGTGTACCCGACTTTTTCACTGGAGTAGCAATAACTCGGCGTACCAGAATTTTTCACTGGAGTAGTCGTAACGTGCCCGTGAATGACTACCTGTTTCCACTGTCACATGCTGATGCTGCTGCCCTAGAATCGCATTTGTAACTCATCACTCCTCTTACTAGGGATGTCTGTCTGGACCACACCAAGCTTGTCTCTGAAGTACACAAACTTCACTATTGACAAAGGCTTGGTCAACACGTCCGCTATCTGCTCATCTGTAGCAACATACTGGAGCTTCACTACTCCCCTCTGTACCATATCTCTGATATAATGGTACTTGATCTCGATATGCTTGGACTTGTCATGGAACATTGGGTTGGGTTCTCTATCAACTTCACACAATTCTCGTTGTCACACTAGATACAAGTCGCCTTTAACTCGAGATCAAACAATCCTGCAAGCAGCTTCCGAAGCCACACTGCTTCGCTGCTAGCTAAACAAGTTGCTATATACTCTGCCTCAGCTGTACTGAGCGCCACACTAGTTTGCTTCCTGCAACACTACTGGCCCAATCTGAATCAGTAAATCCTTGCAGGCTTATCTCACGATTTGAAGCATATCTGAGTCCATAATCATTTGTACCCTTTAGGTACCTCATCACATGTTTTGCTGCAATCAAGTGAACACTTCTCGGCTCAACCATATACTGACTCAATGTGTTCACAACAAAACATATATCTAGCCTCATGTTCGTAAAGTACATCAACGAACCAATAATCTGTCTATACATGGTGGCATTCACTGTCTCTGAAGATGCGTCACTCAATAACTTCAGATTTGTCACCATCGGTTTAGGCATGGCCTTACAATCCATCATTCCGAATCTCTTCAGAATCTCCACAACATGTTTTCCTTGATTTAGGAAAATCTCACTCGGTCTTTGCTGTACCTCCAGACCTAAGAGGTAGTGCATCATACCTAGGTCTTTCATCTCAAACTCTGCAACAAGCTTCCTCTTACTTTCAGTGATGAGCTTCTCGTCTCCTGTTAGGAACAAGTCATCCATATACAATAGTAATAGGAACAAGTACCTAGACTTTGTGTCCAACAAGAGATCATTTGACATGCCTTTTGGGCAGCCTTAGGAACCTCAAATTTCTTCATGGTATCAGAGCCTAAGGGCAAAAGAGGTGGCTGATTTTTGGAGCAGCCTTAGGAACCTTAAATTTCTTCAGTGTATTTGTGTAATACATTCTAGAAGAAGGACAAATATGAAAAGGATACATCCAATATTATATATCTATATATATCTATATCTATCTATATAT
>ML818078.1:139947-151246 GCA_009831015.1 Picea engelmannii
GTGGAACATGCATGGCGGTGCTACCCCACAACTGCAACGTTTGGCAACACGGGTGCTTTCACAGGTGGTGAACACTTCTTTTGCAGAGAGGTGTTGGAGCACCTATAGTTTCATCCATAGCGTTAAAAGGAACAGGTTGAATGTAAGTTGGGCAAAGAGCTTGGTCTAAGTTCATTACAACTTGCGATTGTTGTCCCATTACTGTGAGGAGGCATAGATGGATCAAAACTTGAGGCGTTGGGACAACAATCCAGAGGAGGATAATTTGGAGGATGGAGTATTGCTTTTAGAGCAATTGGAGAGTGTTCTTTTGGATGATGATGATCATGTTGAGATGCCACCCCCATCCAGTGCCAGGGTCCCCATGTCCAGGATTCCAGCTACAGCAGTAGGGGCTTCATCTTCAGCTCCGCTGCAACCGTCTACATCTACTTTTGCACTACCACCACGTGGAGGCCCACGCAGTACCCGTGGTGGTGGAAGGAGGATGGGATAGTTGTTTACAATTTGATGATTCTCCTTTTTCATTACTTTATATGTCATAGTCTATAGATGATAGATTCATAGTATTTGGCAACTAGATCAGTTTAATCTTTAAACTTTAAACTTTATTGTTTTGGACCTTTTGGTCTTCATACTTCAGTGTAGATGGCCTATTTTGTAAACGTAACTATTTGATCATGACTCATGTTATTGTTGACGGTTTTGGGATATATGATTTCATTTCATAAGTTTATGGTCTACTTTCTATTATATCAATATGGATTAAAAATTTGTATGTTGGTTTGTAATTTTGTAATTGCTAGAATCTAGAATCTAGATGGTTGATGCTCGAATGATTAATCATTGATGAACTATGTAGTATGGATGCCATTTCTATCTATATTGATGTACAAATATGCATGTTTTCATATATTCTGCAACTAATTTGTCTTTGTACATGTTTTTTTGAATATAAATGCAATATATATATATATATATATATATATATATATATATATATATATATATATATATATAACAGATGCTTCTGAGACGCTTCGCTTCCGAGGATTTTTGGAAAATGATGCTTCCGATGCTCCCACTTCCTAAAATGCTACCGCTTTGTGCAACACTGACTGCAACTGTAACAGAGCAAAATCCTCCGAATCTATCTTCCAGTGGTTAGGCTATCCGAAGATAGTGTGGGCCCATAACCTGTTAGAAAATAATAGGTGTGCTCGTTTAACCATAGACAATATAGCAATATTGTCACTCAACCATAGACCGAAGCCACCCCCGAGCACCTTAACCTTGACAGAGAGAATAATTCCGGAAGCAAACCCTAGATCTAATAGCCAATCAATGTAGCGTACCTCTCTCTAGAGCTAGCGCACATGGCAGAAAGTCCAAACCATAACCAAGAGAAAGTCCAAGCCTAAAACCAAAAATACTAGTTGCAGTAGCTGCAGCTGCAGCTACTCTCCAAACTTGTGCACTTACTAAATTTCTGCAGTTGCGAGCCGTGTCTTCCAAATGAGCTCCGACGTCCTATATTTATACTGCTCCTCCTTAGCTTTCTTGGTCGACTTCTCATTCTGGTGGAGGCTAAAAACTCAATATTAAATATTTCCTTTAGTCGACTTGTCTTTTAGGGTTATGTCCAATGCTTTAGGGTTTCTTCTTGCTTCCCAGAATATTTTATTCTTGTCAGGGTTACACGTGGAGGTTTAATACCTCTCGCAGCTACCATAATATCAACAGATTGATCATGTCAGGCTTTGTAAATGACCAAATCCCCTTTTGTGGATTGGTCAAAACCTAATTATATGTTGCTAATTAAGAAGTCAGCCCCCATGCCTAATTAAAGTGGTTTTAACCACTAAGTGAAGAAGTCGGCCCTGCTTGATGAAGAGACACCTCCCTAGTGCCTGCCAGCCTGTATAAATAAGAGAGGCTAGCACCTCATTAGCTCACTCACTCAAGTCACTCAACAAGTGCGCAAGTTTGGAGATAGCTGCAGTTGGGAGAAGAAGGAAGAGAGAGGTGCATTGTTCAGTCTTGGTTATTCTCTAGTGTTTGGTCTTTTATCTTGGCATTGTATTGACAATCTATATTAAGGAAGTTTTTGCTGGGTTTTCTCCCCCATGAGGGCTTCCCATCATAAACGTTGTGTATCTTGTGATTGTGTTTCTCTCAGTGATCCTGCTTATGCTATTGTTATCTAGTAAATTGAAAAGAAACTTAATAGATGCTCTAAAATTAACATGGTATCAGAGCTATACTGAAGAGAGCACCTTTCACTGGATAAGCAAAAAACGTCACTGTTGCTGTACAAGAAAATTAGGGCTTTTTGTTGGAGAAGAATTTCATCCTGAAAACCACCTAGGGAAGTGTGCCCTAGCCTAGCGAACTTATTGGTAGCTTGAATGAACCTTTTCAATGGACATAACTCCCGAAAAGTGAAACCCTAGTTTTCACTGGTACTAGAAAACCAGAAAACCATGAAACTAGAGCCAGTATCAGTACCAGAAGTACCAGTCTAGATTTGCGCGGGCCCAGTTTCAAGGGGTAAAATTTGGATTTTTAGAAAACTAACTGCACCAGGCTACTCGACTCGGGCAAGCGCACCTCCTGGTAAGTTCAGATTTAATTTTTGAGCATTTTCAATTTTTGGTCATTTTCCCAGCTCCATGTCAAGATGTCTGCAAGCACCAAGATTGTTGACAACTTAGAAGGTGTGGGTAACTTCCGTGCCTGGAAGTATAAGATTGCACTCATTCTCGAAGAGAATGACCTTGCAAGATTCATCAAAGAAAATGTACCAGAACTCGCAGATGCTACAACTAAAGCAAAGTACCAAAAGGACATGGTTAGGGAGAAAAGAATCATTGCAGACTTTATCAAAGATCACTTGATCCCTCAAGTGGCATCTAAGAATACCCCAAAAGAAATGTTTGATGCCCTAACCAGATTGTATGAAGGAAGAGACATTAATCGGAAGATGAACTTCAGAACTCAACTCAAGAATACAAAGATGCAGAAAGGAGAAACAGTTCATAACTATTTCTATAGGATCTCTCCATTCAAGGAACAACTAGAAGCAATTGGAGATACCCTAGATGAAGATGAACTCATAATGACAACGCTTAATGGTCTCACAAGACCTTGGGATGCATTCATTCAAACCATTTGTGCCAGAAAGGAAAAACTACAATTTGACAGTGTTTGGGAAGAATGTGTTCAAGAAGAAGCAAGAGTAGCTAACCGAGAAACAATACTATTAAGGGATGAAGATCAAGCTCTAGCTGCTCATACTAAAGGAGGAAAGAGAAGGCCTCACTTCAAGAAGGAGACCCACCCACATAAGGAGTCTCACTCCCCAAATACATTCATCCATAAAAAATCTCAGCCTCCAAGGAGATTCCAGAAGTTTCAGAAAGGTCAATGAAGAGAAACATATTTCTCATCTTATCAATGTTACCATTGTGACAAGATGGGACATATTGCTAAGAATTGTCCAGCTAGAAGAGAAGAATACAAGAAGAGAAACAAAAGGCACCATGCCCACACAGTTGAAGATGAAGAGCCACCCACAAAGTTGATTAAAGAAAAGATTGAAGACTATGTATTAATCTCTTCCCTCTTAGGATCAATGTCACCTGGTGAGGATACTTCGCTCCTAGATAGTGGTGCTTCCAAGCACATGACAGGTCAGATAGACATTCTCTCTAGCCTTACAAAAAAGAACTTTCCCCAAAAAGTTACACTTGGAGATGATTACCAGTACCCTATCAAAGGAGTGGGAGAGTCCAATTACAAACTTGATTCAAGGACCCCAATGAAGATGAAGGATGTACTATATGTACCAGGTTTGACGAAGAATTTGCCTTCTATCTCAGCTTTAGATAAGAAAGGCTTCAGGATTGCATTCATAGATGGTGAAGTCCTCATGTGGCCTAAAGGAAAAACCATAGAAGATGCAATTGTTATTGGAACAAAAGAAGGTGGCCTGTATAAATTACAAGGTCATAGATGCAGCCTTGATTCGCTCCTCTGAGAGTCCGTGTGAACTTCGGCATAGAAGACTAGCTCACATCAACTACAAGGCCTTACCATATGTGAGCAAGATAGTTACAGGTCTACCAGATTTCAAGGTTGACCATGAAGGTGTGTGCAAGGGATGTGCACAAGGAAAGAACATCAAGAATCCTTTCCCGAAGAGCGACAGTAAAGCAGAAGGAGTCTTGGAGCTCATCCACTCAGATGTATGTGGCCCGATGCCATCCACCTCTCTTAGTGGGTATGTATACTATGTATCATTTATTGATGACTATTCTCGCAAGACTTGGGTTTACTTCTTGAAATCAAAGGATGAAGTGCTTGGGAAATTCAAGGAATTCAAAGCCTTGATAGAGAATCTCTCTGAAAGAAAAATCAAGATACTCAGGTTAGATAATGGAGGAGAATACACCTCAAAAGAGTTTGTAAGCTTTTGCAAAGATGTCGGGATTAAGAGGGAGCTCACCACTCCCTACAATACTCAACAAAATGGTGTAGCAAAAAGAAAGAACATAACTATAACGAAAGTAGTGAAGACTATGATTCATGATCAAGATCTTCCAATGCACTTATGGGCAAAAGCAACAAGAACAATAGTGTATGTACAAGACAAATTATCCCATAGTGCACTTGGGTTCAAAACCCCCGAAGAAATGTTCTCCTGAAAGAAGCCAGAAGTAAACCATCTCAAAATATTTGGTTGTCCAGTATTTGTACACATTCCAAAAGAGAAGAAAACCAAGCTGGACCCTTTAGGAAAGAAGGGAATATTTGTTGGATACTGTGAGGTCTCAAAGGCCTTCAGAATTTACATACCAGGTTACCATCATATTGAGATTAGCAAAGATGTAACCTTTGATGAAGATGCAACACTCAAGAAATCAAGGAGATGCCATCTTGAAGAAGTATATGAAGAAGAACCTGTAGCTCCTAGAGTTGCAGAACCAGTGAGGGAAGTCACAGTTTCCTCTGATGAGGAGATTCCAGAAGATCATGACATGATAGAATCTCAAGAACCTCCCCAAATGACAATCTCTCACAAGAGAAAGCCAGCTTGGGTGAGGGAACTAATTCAAGATGGAGAGAAGTATGGTGCCCCAGAGGGAACCATGAGAAAAGTCAAGAAACCTAAGCCATTCTCCAGTTATATGGCTTTGAGGTGTGATCTCATAGAGAAGGAGCCTACTTGCTTTGAATAATCCATTTAGAAGAAAGAATGGGCAGATGCCATGACAGAAGAATACCAATCAATTATAAAGAATGATGTATGGGAAATAGTTCCCAGACCGAAGAGCAAAGATGTGGTATCTTCCAAATGGCTATACAAGATAAAACATGCTGCTGATGGAAGTATTGAGAAATATAAAGCAAGGTTTGTAGCTCGCGGCTTTTCTCAAAAGGAAGGCATTGACTATGAAGAGACGTTTGCTCCTATAGCCAGATACACTTCTATCAAAACCATCATAGCTCTTGCAGCTAAGATGAAGTTGAAGTTACACCAGATGGATGTGAAAACAACCTTCTTAAATGGTGTCATTGAAGAAGAAGTGTATATAGAACAACCTCAAGGGTTTGAAGTTGAAGACAWAAAGAGACATGTATGTAGGTTGAAGAAGGCTTTGTATGGATTGAAKCAAACTCCTAGAGCTTGGTATGGAAGAATTGATAGTTTCCTGACGAGCTTGGGCTTTACCAAGAGTAGAGATGATTCTAACCTTTACTTCAAGGTTATGAATGATGAGCTTGTTATATTGTTGMTGTATGTGGATGACTTATTCTTAWYTGGAGAAGAAAAACTCATCACTGATTGTAAAAAGAAGCTCGTTGCAGAATTTGAGATGAAATACATAGGCCTAATGCACKATCTCTTAGGTCTTGAGGTTTGGCAGAGCCCAGAGAAGATCTTCCTTAACCAAGGGAAGTATGCAGTTGAAATACTGAAGAGGTTTGATATGTTGGAGTGTAAATCCATGAACACACCCATGGAAACAAAGTTGAAACTCCTGGTTGATACTTTGTCAGAATKGGTTGATGCTACGTTGTATAGGCAGATCATTGGWTCGTTGATGTATCTGACGAACACCAGGCCAGATATATGTTTTGCTGTGAACACTTTGAGTCAGTATCTGGTAGAGCCCAGATGTGTTCACCTTGTTGCTGCAAAACATGTGATGAGATACCTTAAGGGTACGTTGGACTTTGGTTTCTGTTATAATGGAGATCATGGTTATATCGATTCAGATTGGGCTAGAAGTGTTTCTGACAGAAAGAGCACTTCAGGATGTTGTTTCAATTTGGGGTCAGCGATGACTTCATGGCAGAGTAGGAAGCAATCTAGTATTGCTCTCAACACAACAAAAGCGGAATACATTGCTGCATGTTCCTCCAGTTCTGAAGCCATATGGCTTCGGAAGTTGTTAACAAGTCTATTTGATCTAGAGATGGAAGCAACCGTGATTCTATGTGATAACCAGAGCTGCATAAAGATGACGAAGAACCCTGTGTTTCAGGACAAGTCAAAGCACATAGAAATCCGGTATCACTACATTCGTGATATGGTGCAGAGGGGAGCCATAAAGCTCCAATATGTTGGCACAAATGAGCAGGTTGTAGACGTGTTGACCAAGCCTCTGTCTCGTGTAAATTTTGAGCACTTTCGAGACAAGCTTGGTATAGGCCGAAAGGACCTCCCTCGAAAGGGGGAGTGATGCTGATGATACTATGGTATCCTGACCAACAACGGGTAGCTCAGTTAGGATTTGATATCCTAGGGGACTGATCATCCCTGGACAGATCCCGAAGGTTTGGTAAGGATGGTCTGTCAGAGTACTTGTGCATGTATATGCTAGCTGTGGTTAGTAGTGGTAGCTCCATGAGGATTTTTATAATCCTAGGGAATCTTATGATTCCTGGACAGATCCTGAAGGTCTGGTAAGGACGGTCTGTCAGAGTACCATGTGGTAGCTCCGTTAGGATTTTATATCCTAGGGAATCTTATGATTCCTGGGCAACTCCTTAGGGACTTTCAAAGTACCACAAAATGTTGTAACACCTGCCTCATTTTGTTGCCCCATGATGATGATGATGTTGTTGCTCCAACCTTCGTGTTGTGATGTTGTTGTTACTCCAGCCTTTGTGCTGTGATGATGATGTTGTATTAGCTTCGTGCTGTTATTGATGATGATGATGTATTAGTGTTATACTAATTGATGTTGATGCAGATGATGATGATGCCATTCCAGCTCCATGCTGTGGATGATGATATTGATGATGAGAAAAACTTCCGATGATTTATAGATATGCCAGTCAGTGTTCAAGACGATGATGATGTTGCTGCCCTCTCTCTTCGTTGATGTTGTATTGTAGAATACCCTTCTTGTTAAGGGGGAGTGTTGAAATATTGTAACTGCTAAGAGTAGTCTACTTATTATTGAGTTATTATTAATTAGATCAATCCCCTTTTGTGGATTGATCATGTCGGGCTTTGTAAATGACCAAATCCCCTTTTGTGGATTGGTCAAACCCTAATTATATGTTGCTAATTAAGAAGTCGGCCTCTAGGCCTAATTAAAGTGGTTTTAACCATTAAGTGAAGAAGTCGGCCTCCAGGCCTAATTAAAGTGGTTTTAACTATTAAGTGAAGAAGTTGGCCCTGCTTGATGAAGAGACACCTCCCTAGCGCCTGCCAGCCAGTATAAATAAGAGAGGCTAGCGCCTCATTATATCACTCACTCAAGTCACTCAACAAGTGCGCAAGTTTGGAGATAGCTATAGTTGGGAGAAGAAGGAAGAGTGAGGCGCATTGCTCAGTCTTGGTTATTCTCTAGTGTTTGGTCTTTTATCTTGGCATTGTATTGGCAATCTATATTAAGGAAGTTTTTGCTGGGTTTTCTCCCCCATGAGGGTTTCCTAGGATAAATGCTGTGTATCTTGTGATTGTGTTTCTATCAGTGATCCTACCTATGCTATTGTTATCTAGTAAATTGAAAAGAAACTTAATAGCTGCTCTAAAATTAACATTGGGAATGTGCTTCGTGAGTGTGAAGGCGGGCGGGGGGGACGAGGGCACTTCTCTGCAGCTAGGCTTGGGATTTATCACAATAGACTGTCACCAATTTAAAAAGCTTTCAGTGTGTATCTCTGACTCTTGTAATCTTTTTCATCACTCCATTGGTTCCTCCATTTTTAAAAAAATCTGCAGCTTTCCATTTTACAAGAGTTAAAGAGGCATTTTGGTATGGCTCTTAACTGACACATAGATAGATGTGTCAAGTCTACTTATCTTAAACAGGGAGACCATTCTCTCCTACTCTTGCCATTTTACTGAGAAGATATTTGAATCCTTAATTTCTGTGCACTCCCTTTTTATTTTCAATGATCACTGGACCTATTTACCTTCTAACTTAATTTGTAGCAATGACGCCGAAAATTGAATGTAACGTCTAAGTTAGATTCTTTTAAGCTAGAAATTACTAATACACAACTCTTTGCTTACATACTGCGACTGATGTATCCTGCTTGTATTTGAAAACATACTTTCTCTAGTTATTCATTTTATGGTTGAGATTGCAGGAAGAACAATTCCATGGTGCTCTTGTGATTTTTTATTATCTGTTCTGTTTTCAGGCAAGCCTGTCTACATGTACAGCATGGGAGGACTTGCAGAGTACTGTGTTGTTCCAGCCACAGCGTTAGCTGTTCTCCCAGCTTCATTGCCATATACAGAGTCTGCTATTCTTGGATGTGCCGCCTTTACAGCATATGGTGCAATGAGACATGCAGCTGACATGCGTGCTGGAGAAACTGTTGCTGTCATTGGTATTGGTGGAGTAGGATCTAGGTAAAATTCTGTTTCATTTTTTCCTTGAACACATCAAAGTTAATTAAATTTCTAATGGAAAAGCTGGGAGAAAATAGCCTAGTTTATTTTTTATGATGTTTTAACTGATAAAAGTGCAATTGCTTTCTTTTTCATATTTTTCTTAATTATAACTGTCCCTTTAATGAGCTGTTTATATTTTTTCAATGTTTAATATCAATTTGCTTTGATCTTATACTATAATTTTCTATGTTATGATTCCAGATTATTCTCTTTGAAAAGTGATTGAACTTTAGAGAAAGCATCCACAAATCCTCTTGTACTTGTAACTGAAGCACTGACATAATTTAGTTATTCTCAAATCTGAACAATTGTCAATAACAGTTATGTAACATAAAAGAACACCAAAAATAGGCTCTGCTATTTAGTGTTCATTATATACTGAAGTACATAAAGAGTAGAAGTGGGAGTTGTTAGATTTCCCGAGGGATTTTCTTAATAACATGTACAATTCGGATTGCATATCTATACATTTATAAACAAAATATGTCCCTGTTATTGCACAATTTGTACTTGCCCAAAAGCCCAAGGCAAGTGGGTATGGAATTGGCGTAACTGGGAATAACCTATCACTGTCATCTTAATAGGAGATCCCTTTCTATTTAGGAGTATGTCAAGACTACCCCAGGGGAGACGTGCCCGGTGACCTGGGGGGTTTGAGAAGGCTAAGGCAAATAGTCACAAGGAAATCCTTTCCCTTTTACAGATCACTCAAATCAAAGGTTTCTTTTATGTTTTAAGGATGAAGCAAATGGATAATATTGTGTACCTGCCCAGAACAAGACAACAAGGCAAACGGGGCACTTTCCAAGTACCGGATGATTGTTAGTACTTCATAAGACAATAAACCTTCATAAAATAAGCTAGTTGATTATGAATTTGCAGCAATGCAACAGTTTATAACAGCAATTAATATCTTATAACAGCCACAAGATTCAGGGCTTGCAATTGCTTGAAAAAGACAATAAAAAATGACTTTGACTAGGAAAATTGATAGTAAATTGTCACAAACAAAATTGGCAATGATTAGCTAGCTCTTAATGCCACTTTTGTAGAGATTTTGCTGTAGTTAGATGGCTGTAGCTATCTTTTGCAACAGCAGCAAGTTTAAATGGTCAAAAGTGCAAGACAAACCCACTTCTGCTCTAACAAAACTAGCACTTACCTAGTAGATTCACTAGCAATTATCACAATTGAATTTTGATTGGTTCTAGTGCAAGTGTCCCACATTAATGTATGTTTATATGGCTGTAGCAATGTTTTTCTACAGCAACAAGTTAACTTAGGAGTTAGTTTAATTTAGGGTTAAAAAAACTAAAAGTTAGTAAAGAGTTCAAGGATAAGAGTATAAGTGTTTGTTTGATCAATCACCACTTGTAGAAGGTAGTCTAGTGCCTTTCTAGGGTAAATGGAGTCACTAATGGCAGCAACAAATCTTAATGGAAATATAGCAATGATAATGATATGTTGAAGGGTGGAGAGGATAAGAGAGGTGTTGGTATCCCAAGGCCTAAAAAATCCACTTCCAAGAGAAAATTTGCTAGAAAGTAGCAAGGGTTAGGCCCTAGCGGTTTTCTCTTTCCTTGAACAAAATGTAATAAAATATGCAATTGGGCAATAGAAGTAGGGTTACTAGAGTGCTACAATGGTAGGGATCTAGTATCTACTTCAAATTAGGTGCCTTTCAAGAGATTTTATCACATGGAAGATTATAGGGAAAAATATAATAACATGTCATTCCCCTAGGGTTTCAAGCTAGCAATTTCATAATCTTAGACATGAAACAAGTAAAAATGAGCATAAGCATTCATTCACAATAAAGAAATGTAGATTGTCCACTTACTTCACCAAGAATAATCTCGCAAATCACCCTAGTTGAAGATCCTCTACAAAAAAATAGCCAAAATGCACCAAAAAATTGCCTCCTTCAAGAAGTGCGCACCCCTAGTTTCAGCCAAATACACTTAATGGAGGCTGAATTTCAGACCTCTACTTGAGTGATCAATGAATCATGAAAAAATACAAGAGTTTTATCTCTTATTTATACAATGACAATGACCTTTAATTATCTTTTAGGTCACAAAAGGCCGACATGGCCAGTTTACATCAAAAATTCAGTTTTTCATAAAATTAACAATTAAAACCCTAATTTGACTTTAGGGATGACGTCATGCCCCTCTTAGGGTGACATGAGGCCCCATCATGGAACATCAGGCCTCAAAAGGTCTCAAAAGCTGCCGCACGTGCCAACTAGCACCGACACGTCCTCATTCCAAACCCTAACTGATGACGTCAAGGGTCAATATGATGACGTCAGGGGCCTTCAAGGGCCAATGTCATGGTGGAACAACAAGACCCCCCTTGGTCTAGGCCTGCCCA
>ML818078.1:170618-197408 GCA_009831015.1 Picea engelmannii
AGGTCTAAAGATTATTTCCAGTTTTCCATCTCCTTTGATTAAATCTTCAGAGGGTTGGAGGGTTGAAGCTGCAACTGCCAAACTGTCGGCTAGACTGTTCTGTTCCCTAGGTACTGAAATGATATCCATAGCATCAAACATTTGTATGGTATCCCAAATTGCATTTCTGTATCTTCTCAATCTTTCACTTTTGCATGCAAATTTATTTTTAACCTGGAGGATGACTAAGTCTGAGTCACCCTTGACATTTAAAATTTTTATGGTGAGACACAACACAAGAACACAAGAGTTTATCCTGGTAAAACCTGAACTCGGGACAAAAACCCATCAAACTTTTCTCTAGAAGAATATAGTCCAAGATATTACCAGTGTGTCTCCTTCAAGAGCAAAAATACCATACAGAGTATCCACCCCAAGTCTAGCGCCTCTCCTAGAGTTAGCGGAATTGTAAAGTGACGAAGAAAGACCAAGAGAGAGGCTAGCACCTTCAGGATAACCTCCAAGATGACCCTAGCGTCTTTTGTAGCTGCAGCTAGCACTTCTCTAAACTTGCGCCTTAGTCAGTGAGTGATAGTGAATATGTAATAATGAAATGAGACTGCCCTTTATTTATACTTGTTTCAACACCTTAATTAACCTACCAGGGTTGACTTGTCATTTTTCCTTTAATAATAGTTTTCTTCAATAATTCAATGGGTTCGACTTCTTCTTATGTCTTCTAGGGTTTTCTGTAATGGTTTCTTGTATTTTTCCTTCGAGAATGACTGCTCGAAGTTGCCAAACTCCAACACTCCCTCCCAACGAGATAGACATTCTCCATACTTGGACTTCTTCTGTCATAGAAAAGTTTTCTTCATGAGTCATGTTGATGTGTCATCTCCGCACATGCATTCCATCTTGAAATATGCATGTGATAGCATCTCGAGTTCATCCAGTCCTTGTCAGGAAAAGGACTACACCTAGGCCATTGACCACTGGCAAAGCCCCGTGAGTGAATGAATCATTACCCTTGGTCATATCAGCACTAGCATAGATTCGCGCATGACCAATATAGGATAATGTCTGCCTGGAACTTATCTAGGCCACTCACCACTAGCAAAATTCCGTGGATGAGTGAGTCATTCTCCCCTTGGTCATATCAACACTAGTATAGCCCCGTGCATGACCAATATGGGGGAACGTCTGCTCGAAGCTATGGGCCATTCACTACTAGCAGAGCCCCGTAAGTGAATGAATCATTCTACTTTGGTCATATCAACACTAGCCTAGGCTTGTGCATGACCAATCTGGAAGAATGTCTGCCCGATGCTATTTCCTGGAGATCATTAGCATACCTGGGCCATTCACCACTAGCAGAGCCCCGTGAGTGAATGAATCATTCTCCCCTTGGTTATATCAACACTAGCATAACCCTGTGCATGACCAATCTGGGGGAATGTCTTCCCGATGTTGAAACATCAACACTCATCACTAGCCAAATCAACATGGCTAATCCTTTGTATCATCCTCCTCAACCAAGTTAGCATGGCCATTTTGGGAAGAGATCTGCAATCTGCTCATCTGTGGATAAGTACTGGAGCCTCACTGCTCCCTTTTGTACCATGTCTCGGATGAAGTCTTGCAAGAAGCTTATGAAGTTGCACCACTTCATGACTTGTGACACTGGCTGTGACATACTCTGTCTCTACTGTACTTATTGCTACAGAAGCCTGCTTCTAGCTTATCCTGGAAATCGCAACTGATTCCAAGCTGAAGCAACACCCTGAGGTGCTCAATATGTCTACTGCACTCTCTGCTCAATCAGAATCTGTATATCTCTGCAACCTCACTTCATCACTTGAGGCAAACCATATCCAACTGGAGGGGTTTGCAACCATATTGGAATTTGGATCAGGATCTCATCTCTTCGGTCTTGCCTTGCAGATGTTGGCCTTTGGAGGCTTGGATCTTCTCTTCAGAGAGCCTTTGGGAGGGTATTATCATTGTATTGATCATAATTGTAGCAACTTACATCCTATCTTTGATATTATTGGGGTTTTCTTCCATATCTGCAGATCTCTTGTTCAAGGATCTATCTACTATCTAAATAAAGGTCAGATCTGACATTATTGGTTCTATATTGGTGTTCCTTCTTGTATCTTGTCTTGTTTATGATACATGCTTTAGATATGTTGTTTCATTGCTTAATCATCATCATATAAACCCTAATGCGCAACTCCATGAGTAAACCTGTAAACACATAAGCAAACACAACAAACAGTGAGCAGTTAGCGTTCCAAGCAAAAAACAAATTTGGCTTGGGAACATTTAAGTGGTATCAGAGCGTTGATCCTCCCAACCAGTGGGGATTAGCGCATGTAGAAGTTCAGTGGTATTTACATGGGCAGACACAGGAAGCAGACAGGTGAAGCAGAGGCAGAGATGGAGGGTTCAGGTGAGGACAGTGAGCTACATATTCTAGCAGGTTTTGCCAAGGAGTTACAACACTCCATAAACCAGACAGAAAGTACACTTGTGCACCACCTACAGGAGAACCAAGAAGCAATGCGCAGGGGATAGTTTGAAATGAGGGAGACTCTGGAAAGAGTGAATGCCAGCTAGGAGAGGCTTGCACAACTCCTATTACAGATGACCCATGCAGGAAAGGGACCGAAAATTTATGCAAACAGGGAAGCTAGTGGGTCTCATGGGGGAACAAGACCTCATCAGGAGCATAGCCCACACTATCACACTGAGGGACGGAGTTATGGAGGTGGAGCTCCTCAGGGGCCAACACATAGTAGGACCACCCCTAGACCCTACCTACCCACATTCCTGGATAACCAACCGCAACACAACTATGAGGATGAAATTGAGGACAACTTTGAGCAGTATGCCAAGGAGTACCACGCCTTGAGTGCAGGGTTCCAGAGGCAAGTCACGCTGGATCAGTATTGTGGAATCAAGTTTCGGGGTAAGCCTAAACAGTATCAAAGACCTAACTATGAATTAGAGCACAGGGCAGGGAAGATGGAAATCCCCTATTTTGATGGGTGTAGAAACTTGATACTCACCTACAACTTAACCCCATGAGGGAGATGGATGCCATCAAGTTTTCCACCATGTACTTGGAGGGCAAGGGTCATGATTGGTGGTACCATGGGTTGACCACACTGGGTCACAACCAGATCACATCTTATACAAAGTTTACACAGAGGCTCATTGACAGGTTTGACCAGGGGGATCCGGAGCTACCTTTTAGGTAATTCACCCAACTTAGATAGACAAGATCACCAGAGGCTTACATAGAAGAGTTTAAGAGGATAGTAGTTATGGTACATGATGTGTCTCAATCGAGACTTATGATGCTCTTCACAAAAGGATTGATGGAGCCCTTGAGGGGTTGGGTCAAGGATTTTAAGCCTGCCAACTTGCATGATGCGATATGGAAGACCGGGGACTTAGGATCAGCAACAAAGACGAAATTCACCCCTAGACCTCCTCTAAACCAAGGGGGTAGAGACCAAAGACGTCCTATGAACCAAGGAGGGAGAAACCAAAGGGGCTTTGACCGAGGAAGAGGTAGGATGGATGAGCCCACTAGGAGGGAATTGAGAAGGAAGCTTCACTTGCAAAGAGCCTTGGGACCCAACACACAAATGCATGGGCAAGGGCAAGGATCACTACATTGAAGTGATCTCGGATGATGAGGAGGAGGAAGATTTCGGCCATCTACAAAACATAGAGGCAGAAGCCACAGGACACACAGAAGAGGAGGATGCAAGTCACGACCTTGCAACAGATGAAAAGGTGACACTAGCATCCATCAACGGGGTACCTAAATTCAACACTTTCAGGATGAGAGGGGTGCTACAAGGGCAGAAAGTCTCAATCCTCATTGATGGGGGCGCTTCACAGAATTTCATTGATTCATCACTACTACAAAGGAGACACATACCTACAGTTGAGTTTGAGGGATTTCGTGTGGAGGTAGTAGGGGGGCGCACCATGCCTTGTGACAGATACATTCCAGGAATGAAGCTTACATTGGGTAGGCATGATTTGGCACAGGATTTCTATGTTATGGACCTTCTAGACACCAACATCGTCCTTGGAGTATATTGGCTTAGTACATTGGCGCCAATCACCACAAATTACAAAACCATGGAAATGTCTTTACAGAGGAAAATGGTAAAAAGGTGGTTCTCAGGGGCATGACAGGCAACAAACCGAGAGTGGTGACAACAAAGCGCATGGAGACCATCTTCAGGAGGGAAGACATTGCTTATGCAACAAAGTGTTGAATATCAGTTAGGGTGGATAAGAAGGGGGAAACTCACTACTCACCAGAGATCCAGAAAATCATTGACAGACACAACAAGGTCTTTGAGCCCATACCGCACCACCAGATAGGGGGTTTGAGCACATCATAGAGTTGGAGGAGGGTGCGAAACCTGTCATCACCACTCCCTATAGGCACCCCAAGAAGTATAAAGACGAAATTGAGAAGGCCATTAAAGAATTATTAGATATGGGCCACATTAGGCCAAGTTCCAATCCCTTCGCATCTTCAATGGTATTGGTGAAAAAGAAGGATGGCACAATGCACATGTGTATTGACTACAGGGCCTTAAATAAGAAGACAATAAAAAATAGATACCCCATCCCGAGGATTGATTAACTATTGGATGAGCTCCATGGGGTTGTATACTTCACAAAGATTGACTTGTGCTTCGACTATCATTAGATAAAGATGAGGGAGCAAGATATCTCCAAAACTGCTTTCCGATGTCACTATGGACACTGTCAGTTTTTGGTAATGCCTTTTGGGCTGACTAATGCGCCAACCACCTTCCAATCTTGCATGAATCATTTGTTCAACAAGCAACTGAGGAAGTTTCTATTGGTCTTCTCTGATGACTTATTGATCTATAGCAAAACTTGGGAGGAACACCTTCAACATGTGGAGCAGATTTTGGCTATCCTGGAAGAACAATCCTTATATGCTAAGGAATCCAAATGTGAGTTTGGAATGACAGAGGTCCTTTATTTAGGGCACATCATTGGAGTGAAGGGGGTACATGTACACCAAGAGAAGATACAAGCTATACTTGACTGGCCCACACCTAAGACACTCACATAATTGAAGGGATTTTTGGGCATCTGTTKCTATTATAGGAGGTTTGTCAAGKGTTTCTCTCAACTTTGTGCACCTTTGACCAATTTGACCAAGAAAGGGGCATTCGAGTGGAGCCCAGAAAAACAATTGACCTTTGACAAAATGAAGAAGGTGATGAGTACGTGCCCCGTATTGGCCCTACCAGATTTCGCACAACCTTTCACAGTAGAGTGTGATGCCTCAGGGGAAGGCATTGGGGCAGTGCTTATGTAGAATAGGCACCCTATTGTTTATGAAAGCCGAAAATTAGAGGTCTTGAGCTCCTCTACACCATCTATGACAAAGAAATGCTAGCCATCATGCATGCATTGGCTAAGTTCATGCAATATTTGGTTGGGGCAAATTTTGTCGTACGAACAGATCACAACAGCCTCAAGTACTTCGTGGATCAAAAGGACTTGAATGAGAGGCAACAAAAGTGGGTGAGCAAAATCCAGGCTTATGACTTTGACATTGAGTTAGTCAAAGGGAAGAATAATGTGGTTGCAGATGCCTTATCCAAAAGACCATCAATTTATGCCATGACCGACATCTCAGTGGATTGGAAGGCCCACCTTTTGGTGGAATATTCAAAAAACAAATTTGCATGCGAAGTGATGGATGGATAGGTACAAGATGATAACTTTAGAATCATGGATGACATCATATACTAAAAGGGCCGAATTTTCTTGGTCCCCGAGTCAACCTTTAAGGCCAAGGTGCTACAAGCATGCCATGATTCGCCAGTAGCAGGGCATCAAGGGTTCATCAAGACATACAGGCAGATACGAGAGAGGTTCGCTTGGAAGGGCTTGAAAGAAGATGTAATGCGCCACATCAAGGAGTGCAACACTTGTCAGGTAAACAAGGATGAACACACTCACCCAACAGGATTACTACAACCACTTCCCATTCCGGAGCACAAGTGGCAAAGCATATCTATGGATTTCATCACAGGGTTGCCCAGGGCTCAGGGCAAAGATTGCATTTTTGTGGTAGTAGACACGTTGAGTAAGTTTGCACATTTTTTCGCCATTGCCACAGACTACAATGCAACATAGGTTGTAGATCTGTTCTTCTGGGAGGTCTTTAGATTGCATGGCTTGCCCAAAACCATTGTGAGTGATAGGGACAACAGTTTTATGAGCACATTTTGGCAGGAACTCGTCAGGTTGGTAGGTACGGTCTTAACACCTAGCACCAACTATCATCCTCAAACAGATGGCCAAACAGAGATACTCAAAAAATGGGTTGAAGGCTACCTCAGGAATTATGTGGCAGGGCAGCAAAAGGCATGGGTTAAATGGCTTCACTTGGGGGAGTATTGCTACAACACCACCCATCATATGTCCATTGGTATGCCACCTTTTAAAGCCTTATACAACTATGACCCCCTCTCATTTGTGGAGATTGTCTTTGGAGACAACAGGGCTCCCATGGTTCAAGATTGGATTCAACAGAGTCAGGACATACTCAAGGAGCTGAAGGACCACCTGCAAAGAGCACCGAATCAAGAAAAGGTACAAGCAGACAAGCACATGGTAGAGCGCACATTTGAGGTCGGTGACTTGGTTTATTTGAGGCTTCAACCGTAGAGGCAGGAATCCATTAAGAGAAGTGGCACAGAGAAGCTCCAACCTTGCTTTTTTGGTCCATATAGGGTCAACAGGAGGGTAGGGGCTGTGGCATATGAGCTTGATCTACCACATGGTAGAAAAATACACAATGTCTTCCACGTGTCTTGTTTGAAGAGAGCCATTCGTAAACATATCATTCCTATTAAGGAATTGCCACCTTTGGATGAAGAAGGAGAGTTGGTACTGATACCGGAGGATATACTAGAAGTCAGGGAGAAGCAGTTAAGGAAAAGAAGCATCAAAGAATATTTGGTCAAGTGGAAGAACCTACCCATAGAGGATGCCACTCGGGAAGGGGAACAGATGGTTCAGGAGACAGGTACATAATTGCTTGTGGGCAAGCAATTTCTAGCAGGGGAGATTGTAATGTCCCTCACCTCTTGATGAAGAGGTCTGGAGAGACTCAGTAGTCTAGCTATCCCCACTAGACTATAGTCTCATGCATCATGGGGACAAAGTCAACCAGAAGACACTTCCTAAGCACAACTTTATATTACTGAGTTGACTTTGTGTGAAAAAGGGTAATTCAATGAAAGAAAAGAAAAGGTGGAGTTAAGATAAGAGTTAACCTTAGGGGTTAACTAACTCAACAGAAGAATAGACTAGAGGTATAAAAGAAAGGAAGGGTGCACTTCTAAGGCATTCTGGATTATTATCATATTTTTCATTGGAGCTCTTGAGCACAAGAAGTTTTGAGGGTTTTGTGACTAAAACCCTAGAGATCAACTCGGTGGTGAAAGATCCCACCTTTCTTGATCCAAGCTTGGTCCTGGAGGTGCAACAATCCTCCCACACCATTCTACAGTGTTGCAGGGGTCAGATCTATTGGCACATGAAAGCCAGTGTGCAACCTAGGGGGTTTCCAGTAGGAGGGCGCACCACCGTGAGAAGATCAGTTCAATTTGAAGTAAGGACGAAGCTTTTTGGCAAAGGAGCATTTGGGTTTTCTTCGTATGGTCCAGGGCATCATTTCTTGTCTATTCAAGAGGAGGTTTTCCCAACAAATTATTTCCTGGAGCTTGGCACGACTTGGAGGAAAGAGGGGTTCACTGCAGAAGGAAGTTTTCATTATTTGGTGTCCCAGATCTTCATAAATCATCTTGAGACTTCACCAACTAGAATGTTTTGGCCCAATCTATCATTCCAGTGAGTTTTGTAGCAGTTGGAGGCTTCTAGAGGTGAGGACGAAATCTTGGAGATTTAGTCAACCAGGAGGGCGCAAACTAGTTGAGGGTTTGCTCATTTGGAGGGTCAGGGCTTCACCCTTCAGCCTGAAGCTTTGCCAGGGGGGTTCTAGTAGCCCGATGTACATTCCAGGAAGGTTTTGGGGCATTTGGAGCACAATAAGAGGTGGGCCGAAACCTAGGGATTTTGCAGCAACCAAGGCAGTGTGCAACTCAGCCAGTGGGAGGGGTTTGGCACCATATTGGATCAGGATCTCATCTCATCGGTCTTCTCTTGTAGCTGTTGACCTTTGGAGGCTTGGATCTTCTCTTTAGAGAGCCTTTGGGAGGATATTATCATTGTATTGATCATTATTGTAGCAATTGACATCCTATCTTTGATATTATTGGGGTTTTCTTCCAGATCTTCAGATCTCTTGTTCAAGGATCTATGTACTATCTAAATAAAGGTCAGATCTGACATTATTGGTTCTATATTGGTGTTCCTTCTTGTATCTTGTCTTGTTTATGATATATGCTTCAGATTTGTTGTTCCATTGCTTAATCATCATCATATAAACCCTAATGCGCAACTCCATGAGTAAACCTGTAAACACATAAGCAAACACAACAAACAATGAGCAATTAGTGTTCCGAGCAATTTTTTTTTTTGGTTTGGGAACATTTCACAACCAGGTTTTGCATGAAACTTACTTCCAAAAGATCGAGACAAAGCTCGCAATTGGAAAGGTCAGGATCATACATCGAGAGCTGAGGGGAAATGTTTATTTTAGCAAAAAATAAAGACCAAAATAAATTGCAGAAAGTAAATGTTTCCTAATTAAACTACTGTCCACAGTGCACACTGCCCAACCTCTTTACAAAGGAGCTGAGGGGACGGGTTTATCTGCTTCAAAATGAAATGATAGAAAAATAAAAGTTTTCTAATTACTACTGTCCACACTGTCCAACCTCTTTGCAAAGGAGTTGAGGGGATAGGTTTATTTGCAAAATAAAGAGAACTTTGCTGAAAGGAAACTACTCTAGCAATTAGTGTTCTACTTTGCGAAAAGGAAAATTTAATCTAAGGTTGTGATTACTTTTAGCTTATCTTTTAGATATGAAATTGTTGAACTTTTAAGCCAATGAAAGAAAATTGCTAGAAATTGCCAAACCACAACACCAATCCACCTTAAGGGAGAAAAGGAAAAGTGAGGCCCTTTGTGGCCCACTTATTTTATTAACTTTATTACAATGGTCTCTTTTGGAGACTTGGGATCTGTATAGAATGGATCAAAAGTGGAAATTACAAGTTTTCAAATGTCTTAAAAAAGTACAAGGCACTTCTGGTGTCCCGAAAGCTCCTAATTCACCAAAAATTGGCAGAATCTTCCCTTGTTTATTCACAAACCTGCACAAAACAGCAAACAAACAAATGGAAAAGATGCCCAAAACACTTTAAGAGTGTCTTTGGATGTTAGTATAAAAACCCAAAAATATTCAAGTTAAAACTTATGAAAACTAGCAAAAGGAACTAAGGAAACATGCTAGAAAGATTGCTTCCTTAGGATCTTTAACTCTTTTTAGAGAGAAGAAAAATTAAAAGCACTTATAATTGTTAAATATGAAAGCTAAGCACAAAATGAAATATCTCTTTATAATCTTTAGATTTTACTAGAAATGAAATTGCAGAAAAAAGACTTTCCTATGCTAGATCTTGCTTGTAAAGATAAAAATTTTGCAAGTAAGCTATGATCAAAACATATAATCTACAAATCAGATCTACTTATGAATTTAAATTGCAATATGGTAGATCTAGAATATAGAAATAAGTAAGCAAAGGAAATTTTAGAATTATGAGAGAAATAGAGAGTGACAATGCTTGATCCCTTGAAAAGCCTTGGGCAATGGGGTTCCTTCCTTTGGTGGAAAACTGAGGGACTATGTTGTTCACCACAATCTTGAAGAAGAAGAAGATACAAGCTTGCTCAACCTATCCTTCAAGTGAGATATCCTGCACAACTTAAAACTTCTTGCAAAGGGGTTACATGCAATGGTGTCACATAATATAGGAGCATGAAAGCATGAATATTAAGGTAAATAAACATGCAATTCAAACTATCTAACATACATGAATCAATAGAAATATCAAGCAAACAAGGTTTTCTATTTCTATCGTATTGGTAGATATCTCCCCTTCCAAGGCTAAGATTTAACAACAAAAGCAAAAAATTCACAAGAAAGCATATACCTCAAATTGAACATAGATGATGCACACAAGATTGCTTTACACCATGTAGTAGCCTCCAAAGCCTTTTTTATTCCAATGAGAATGAAAGATTACAATAACATCAACAAGCAAATCACCCAAGCTCCAACTAGCTTAGCAATGGGTGAATGCTTTATTATATAGGAGATGGGGCGCACTTACCAAGGAGGGAGGGTGCACCATTTGGAGAGGAATAGGTTTCCAAGTGTGAGAGGTGGGGCTTCCACCTCTCTCCCAAATTGAACTAATTCACACATGTGAGAAATCAGGAGAGTAGAGGGCACCATCTCTCAAGGAGTGGGCAGCCCTCTCTTGGAATGCACCACCTCTCCTCAAGAGGGACGCACTTCCCCTTGGTAGATCCTCCCAATTCAATAGAGAACATGCTCAAATCATCCAAGAGTCTTCCACATGTGCCAACAAGTCATGGTTAACTCAAAGAAAGGTAGAGTCAACTCAAAACATGTCCCATACATGTTTTCCAAAAAATAGGTTTGTTGATTTTCCCTGATTTTGTCTTTTTTGACTTTTGTGAGCAAAATTAATTTTTAGTGATTAAAATCATTAATTTTACTCACAAAAGTGGGTGCTCTAGGTCCAAAAATGAGTACCCCCAAGGCATATAATGCCTCCTAATACCACTTTTTTAATACATAATCAAATTACAATTAAAATAACCCTTTTACGAGAAATTTTTTATTAACTGAAAAACTTTAAAAAACTTAAGGGGGACTTAGCACATTTCCATAAGACTCTAGGATAATGCTTAGCATGGTTATATACATAAGACTCTAGGCTTAAACAACACACCAAGTCATATCCACTAGGATAATTACTCCAACTTTGGAGGATATTGAGTGAAAAAACTCGGAAATTATAAATCACTTGGACAACAAAATATAATTAACAAGTAAAAAAAACACACTACATTAATGTACTAGTGTCTAAGTCTTAGGTGGCTAAGCCTGTTACAAAAATTCACATGCTTAAGTCATTTTATTACAATTCCCTGCAGGGTATGGAAATGTGGTAAAAAGTTGAAAAAAGGGGCCATAATGATCGGCTAGACTTCTGAACTCTGAAATTTGAACAAGTAGTTGTTCAATCTTTGGCGTCTCAACTGCAAGTCCATCCTAGTGCAACTTGGTGGATAACAGGTACCTCGACACATGTTTTGCAACTATCTAATGTGCATGTCTAGGCTCAACCATGTACTGACTCAAAGTGCTCACTGCAAAACATATGTCCATCCTGGTGTTAACCAGGTACATCAAGGATCTGATCAACTGTCTGTACTTCGTTGGATCCACCAAATCTGAAGATGAATCACTCAAGAGCTTCAGGTTTGTCATCATAGGTGTGGCCATGGACTTGTAGTCCATCATCTCAAATCTCCATAAGATCTCAACAGAATATTTTCCTTGGCTAAGGAAAATATTATCTGGCCTCTGCCACACCTCCAATCCCAAAAAATAATGCATCAGACCTGGATCCTTCATCTCGAACTATGAAGTGAGTTCCCCCTTGCACCCATCCGTGAGCTTCTCATCGCCTGTAAGAAATAAGTCATCCAATATCAAGGGGCAACCATCCCCAAGCTCATCAAAATAACTGTCTGGCATATCCTTCCTTGGGTGCCTTCTTAAGCTCGTACAAAGATTTCTTCAATCTGCAGACATGAGACTCCTTCTCATGTATCTTGTGGTTGCTCTTTGTACACTTCTTCTGGCTATTGGAGTAAGTGTCTCATCATAATCTTCTCCCTCTTGCTGGGAGAGTCTTCTGGCCACAAATCAAGCTTTGTACATCTCTATGCTTCCATCTACAGCATGCTTGATCTTGCAGATCAACTTGGAAGTCACCACTGACTTCCCTTTTAGTCTCGGAACCAAGGAAAAATCCATATCCCAGTCCTTTTGACTGGCTTCCTCCTCTGTCACTGAAACAAGGGAATCTTCCCAGGAGGTCTCATATCTCCTCGAAGCCTTTGAAGCTTCGATCTAGCCTCCTCAACTCATGGCACCTATTTGTTAGTCCTGGAAGACGTCTCTCTCTCCCATCTGAATTTGAGGAGGAATACTTTCTGAATGAAAGTCTCTAAGCCATTGAATCTCTCTCAAATCAAGCTCACTCTGAGTCTATGTGCTCCCTCTGAAGTTTGATCTTCTATGAATTGTAGTGGGGAGGATGCTCCTCCCTACTGGATCCTGAGGGTTGACTCCCTCTGAACTCTAGCTCCTTCTGAGCTGGTACTCGGTGGGGCCACCTGCCTCACCATTGCTTGAGCCATCTGCTCCTCCTCATGATATGGCTCATCAATGCAATATATCTGTATCCACTTTGCATCCTTCAAAGTATCACGGGACCATGCTGGTCTTTTCTTGGTCACTGCAACGATTTTGGGTGGATCTGAAGAGTGATCAACTGAACTAGAGGGATTTGTACAGTTATCTTCGAAGCCTTCTACTCCTTACAATCAATCTCTATATGAGATACTCTATATCCCGCAAAAGTAGCCTTCTTGCTAGAAGGTTTGGACTTCGTCCTTCGTTACATGGATGCGTACGGTCATGTACACAGCTCTATGTCTGGATAGTCTGTTCCATGTCTCAGCTAGAGACCATCTAATATGTTGTCTCCTGCAACCGTCATTATAGCTCCCTCTCAGTGCTATCACCCGTGACCTACCCGGAACACGAGAAACAACAAGGGAAAACAATAGACAAGAATAATACTCTTATAATAAGAACAATAATAAAACACAAGAAAGGGAATAATTGTCACTGTAGCTCCTTCTCAGAGCTATCACTTGTGACCTGCCTGGAACAAGAGTCAAAACAAAAATACAATAACAAGAAATAAGAACAACACTTTTCAACACTCTTCCAGTGTTGTGACCAATCATTCCTCCATGGTAACTTGCCTGGAACAAGAAACAAGAACAACAACATCTCCATGGTAACCTCCATGGAATTTACAAGATAACCTACCTAGAACAAGGTTAATAGCTAAGAACATCTCCTAGAGGAGATCAATTTATCTTGTAAACATGTGCATCATTAATATTGAACAATGAGCTTTTACTTAATGATCATAATACCAACAGTATTCAAGTGTTACTAAACATTTGATAGTAATAGCAGTAATAGAACTCTAAAGACTGCTATTCTACTTACAACACTTACTTAGGCTGCAGCAGTATAAAATATCAAAACTGATATGGAAACTTGGAGTCTAGCTGCTGCTGTCCCATTTGAGTTGTTCTATATTGTAGGAGACATCGTCATTACTGCCTCCAACTCTTGGGCTTCCTCTGAGTGCACTAGATCTAAGATCCCTTTGGATCTATTGTCACTGCTTGGATAATTGTCCTTTTGCCAAGTGTACGTCTCCTGCAAACACCTTCATCTTATATACAAGTATACCATCCAACTTTGTCTTCTAATTTGAGACATTACATCATTAAGAGAAGTTAGAAATCCGAATCAGAAGGTTCAATGTCCAAGAAAATGTCATCAAGCCTAAAACCCTAAAAAATTCAATTTTGACGGAAAGTCAATTTGAGAAGTGCAATAGGTGCAATAGAGTAGGGCGAGTTGATCAGTGGTGGAGTTTGTCCCAATCGATTTTATAACAAGTGCTCAATGAGCTTACCAAAGAAAACTGTGCAATGACAAATTGCATGTGTAGCTGTAGATCTCAGTAATGTGGCAAATCTCACGATCTTCCTTCCTGCAATTAGACTGTTTTGAAGGAAACCTGGTCTGAAACCATGTTAGATTTTTCATTAGTTTTGTTAACATTAGATTTACCATAGCATTTTAGTCTTCTTTTAACATTCAATAATCATATACTGAAATATATAAGAAGTTGATAAACAAACACAAGAGGACACAAAGATTTATCTTGGGAAAACCCCAAATGGGGGAAAAACCCAACCAACTTTTCTTAGAGAGAATCTTTACAATATTACAATACAACCATGAAAAAGCTCTATTCACAAGAGCAAACCAACAATGAAGAAACTCTTATAAAAATACTTATCTTCTTCTTGTCAAAGCCTAGCGAGGGTAGACAACTGAGTCACCATAGAATTGGCGCAAGATAGGCACATCACTAGAGCAAGATAGCACACCACATAACTGACACAACTGGCAACTAGTAACAATAACTGCAACTGCAACTGGCACAAAGCAACTGGGCATCACCACACAACCTTAGTGCAACTCCTCTAGAGGTAGCGCACAAGAGAAACCACCAAGAACCACCAAGAATATCCTTCCCCAAGTGGGGCACACTCTCCAAGAGAACCAAAAACCAGAAATAGTGAAATTGCAGCTGCAACTGCAACTTCCTAGTGCACACTGTAGAAGGAGAATTGTGTGGCTGTACAAATGAACTGATCCAGACTTGTATTTATACTAATTTGGGCGCCTGTCTAGGGCCGACCTCTTATTTTGGGTCTTCATTATTTTTGTGGACTGACTTCTCTTCCTGGAAATTATATTTCCACTTTATTATTATTTCCCGTGGGCCGACTTCTCTTCTGTGGTCTTCTATTTTACTTTATTCTTTTCCGGGGTGTTCTTCAACTGTTCAATGGTCTTCGTTTGACTTCTTGGAATCTTCTTCTTCTCTAAGAAAAGTTGTCTAGGAGGAAATACCTCTCGCAACTACCAAAACATCAACACAATTGGCTATTTGAAGGACACTATTAAAGGATTGTGAGCACCAATGAAAGCCAATAAACAATCCTGCTTCATGTGAGTCAACTAAGCTGAAGCTAATCCTGTGAAGATGAAGGGGAGGGGGTGTGTAATGTATCGCTGTAGTTGAGCCTTCCAGCTGGTGTCATGGTTTTTCCTTCCAAAAACCACTAATAGATAAAAGGAAAGAAGAAGAATCTAACCACCTCAAGGCTAACTCTAACACACATTGTAACACTAGTTCTGGAAACAAATATGTTGTAATAACCCTTCCTACTGCTGTTATAAATTTCTGCTTATTGCTGTAGTATTCTAGTGGTTTTCTGTCTCAGGATTTTCATCAAACAGTTGGCTAATATACCCAATTTCCACTGTAAAAACCACTTTTTGTTTGCTGTAGTTATTTCTGGTGCAGAGCTTTTGTCAAACATTTTGTTAGCACACCCAAAACCCAATGTAAAACCAACTGGCTGCTGCTGTTATGTTTATGGTTTGCTGGTTGTTTTTCTTCATGTAGTTTTTCAATGGATGGTTGAGGATTTGATGCCAAATAAAGTTTTGATATTGCATGCAAATTATTACAGCAAAGTACCAATGGAAATAACTCAACTGAATCACCATAAAAGCAAGTAAACACCACACAAAATTGATCTGATTTTAATTATAAATTCTGACCTGTTACAACGCTGACCTCTAGTGAGGTTCAGATCGACCTCCCAAGAGAAAATCGGTCCCTCCTATACTATAAATCGACCTCCTCAAGAAGACCACAGTCCCTGCTCAACAACTCGGCCCCCTCTCCTAGAAAGAACTCGACCTCTCCAAGGAAACTCGGCCCTCACAGGAAGAACACGGCTCCTTCACAAAGAAATTCGGCATGCAAAGAGTTCTCGGCCCCTTTTGAAGGAAGATCGGCTGCCCAAGAAGTAATCACGCTCTCAACAAAAGAATATGGCGGCCCCAATAGAGAAAACGACCTCTAAGCCAAGAGAAAATCGATTTGCACAAAGAGAATGGCCTCCACTAGAACAATACAACCTCCAAGAGTCTAACTCGTCCTCCTCCAAGAGAAACATGTCTTCTACAAATCCCAAACTGCTGCAAATGATGAATAGATCTCCTCAACAATGGAATCCAAGTGGAAAATCTGAATGATTTCCCCTACTAATCAGCTAGGGTGGAATCTTTCACCACCGAAACCAATTCTCAACAAGGGTTTTGCTGCAAAACCCTCACAAGCCACAAGAGCTCTCTCCAAATCAATTTTTAGAAAATATCATCGACATAATGAGAGAAATGAGCCCCCATCACTCTTTTATCCTTTTCACCTTTTTGCTGGCCCTTTTGCCTTTTTACTTCACTTAAAAGATTAAAGTGATATTATAAGGTTTTATTTATTTTATTCTCCAAGTCACTTTTTAATTACTCAATGTCATTTTATAATGTTGCTTTTTCTTCTAGATGATATCAAATAATTAATCTATTAATTCCCTTTTTTAATCGACTATGGCCTTCGGGAATCAGATAGACCAATAAGTCGTCCTCCTAGAGCGATCATTTGGAAGGGGACATTACCTATGTACCTCTTGATGTACATGCAAAGTAATTTTGAATGTAATACATCCATTTTCAACATAGAAAAAACCCTAATTCCATAAGGAAAAAGATAATATTATAGAAAATTAAGGAATTAGTAAGCATATAGTTTGACTTTTTGTTAAGCAGATTTATTATAATGGCCAAGGAAATTTAAAGAATGAAGGAAAAGTTGTTTCTAGTAAGTACAGTTTTGATTTTTTTCATCTTAACATGTATCATGTTGTACACAATTTTGAAAATGTTGACCCCAGAAAATGATACCACACTTCGACTCAAATCAAACAACTCTGTGATTTTGTGAGGTGAATGAATACTCACTCTCTGTGTCTTTGTTTCCTCTAGAGGACTTCAGGATCAAACTATGCCTTTTGTTGCAAATGAAGAATTTGTGTGATTGATGTTGATGTCTAGACTCTAGACTTATATGCTTTTTGTGAATTTAATGATGGATGTGATGTTAAAGTTTTGCAAATTTCTTTGTTCGGTGTTATTCTAGTTTGAATTGGATTTATGCCAAATCTTAGAAATATGGGAACATGGCATGATATCTCTTGAAACATTCGCTGTCTGTAGGAGGGTGGAATATAGGACTGCAATATCAGTCTCTCCATTTGTATTGTGAGAAATTTACAAGTACATATGTAAATGGTTACCATGGATGAGAAAATACTTGTCATATGTAGACATGGGAAACTCAACTTTTCTACTCTAGAATCCAGAGGGAAAATTTTTGTGAGCTATATTTTCTGTTAGAACATAGTTTTAAAAGAAAAAAAAGATGAGGAGCTGTAAGCATATGATCAGAAGCAACAAGCAAAGCAAGTCTATAGTATATAGTATATACTGATAGAAGAGAAAATAATCTCAAGGAAAATAAGATTACTAAAATCTATTGGTAGCAATCAGCAGGGGAGATGATTGCTAAGGAAGGATCCTAGGAAGATATGCAGATCTTCTGCTTGTTTCTCTAGATATATTTTTCACCTCGTTTTTGGCATCTACAGGAAATCAAGTTTTTATCAAAGAGGGGAGAGTTCTTAAGAGCAAATGGAGGAGGCTTCTGAAAATATTATCGTGAGGACTGGCAGATCTTTTCCTCTTTGCCTAAATTTGTTCTTCTCAACCTCCTTATTTTTGCATGTCATTTTATGCCATTCTTATACTGTTCAGATTTCAACTCTTCTTCTATACCACAACACAAAAAACCTCACAGTGTATTTTGTCTCGGATTCCCCTGGATTAATATTTTTGCAAGATTGACTTTGGCAACTGTTGTTTTTTATATAAACTTTTATTCTCAGCTAAGGTTGGCGGAGTTCCTTTTTATATTTCATTCTTAATTGGTAGCTGATCTCTTCTTCTGTGAAGAGCTTCTTGAAGACAACATGGTCACTGGTTTAGAGTAAGTGCCTGTGATATTGACAGGAGGTAATATCAATAATATTTATCCCAAAACTCTCCATATGACGTAGGCAGTTATGTCTTTCTTGCTTCAGGACTTTCAGCTTGTTATAGTTTTATCTGGAAATAGATCTTCCCTAGGTTTGAAGCTAGGGATAGAAAAATGTTTTCTGAGTACATTTGCACTGTCAGAGTTGCATTACATCCGATATGTTTACATGAAATGAAGCATGGGTATATGAGGCAGTGGAGGTTTACATATGTGGTGAGGCTACATCATATGGTCTGGATGTACCTACCGTCTTCAGATTTAGTGATAAAATAATCAAGTACATAAATTCTTCAAACTCGAGTAAAAATTCATTACTGATATTATCTTTGTTTATGCAGGAAATCACAGGGGGCAGGGGTGTTGATATTGCTGTGGAAGCATTAGGAAAACCAGAAACTTTTATGCAGACTGCACTCAGTGTAATGGATGGTGGAAAAGCTGTCATGATTGGGCTTGCTGCTTCTGGTGCTAAAGCAGAAATTGACATAACCCGCCTTGTTCGCCGTCAGGTATTTCTTTATTACCTTCTTGTTTTAGTACTTTGGTAAAACCAACAAAATTTGCAGTCAAGACTTGTAAGAGACCAAGTGTTATAAAATTCATTGGGAACTAATTTACTAAAAAACCTCTCATAAAGATCTCATAAACGAAAGTTGAGGACTTCACCAGGCAAGTATTATAATTCTTTTGGGGTGCTCTTTATACGTTTGAATATGTCTAGTTAAATAACTAACATAGTGTTTTTTGTCCCTAGAAGCTATTGTGTCATGAATGATTCATTGGTACTGTAACCTCTCCAGGAGGTACCCTAGAGTTTTCATTTTGGCTACACCATTGTAAGCCCAAGGATGCAAGTTAAAGCCGTATAAACCATAGTGGATGATTTTTGTAGTGGACTTCCAGACTTATTCCGATCATGATCAGTCCCCTTATGTTCCTGTCTCACCATCTCTCGTCCTGGATAGGATTGGAGGTTGTGACACATGATTGTGTGAAGCCACATGTCTTATGTAGTGGTGATTACAGTTTGTAGGGCCTAGTCCGGTCCATGTCATGCACACTTATGTCTTCCCACATGGTTATCTTATATTGAGACTGTAGGCATACCTTGGCCATGGTGCACTATCATTTTTGTTCTCGACATGGCAGTCTCACAAAGTTTCAGCAATGCATGTCTTTTCATGTAGAGGTCCCCAAGGCAAAAATACAATATGGATTCAAAATGAGCAGAAAAAATTCACAAGCAAAACCCATATTGAAAAATTGTGATTGATGAAATATTAAGGGAGTTTTCATCATTGCATGTCTTTTCATGTAGTGCACGTCATTTGAGGCAGTGGTTCCTCGAGGGAAAAATACAACATCAGTTCAAAATAACCAGAAAAAATCACGAGCAAAACCCATATTGCAGAATTTTCATTGATGGAATATTGAGGGAGATAAGTCTCCCCAAAGGAAATCGTCCCATTTCTTCTACAAAATCGCTGGGCACATTTTACAAGGTCAAATGGTCAAGGAGTGGAATGTTTGGGGTATTTTAGCATTGGAATAATTTTGGCAAGTCAAAGATTCTTTCTCCACATGCAAAATAATTAAGTTTATTAAAAACTTCTCTATTTCTAAGCAAAGTGGTTAATTTAACCACTAAATGACCAAATTATCCTCTTTGGGACAAATTGCAACTAATTAATTGATTTGAGAAGTCAAACTAGCTGTTGGAAGGAAGAAAAGTCAATGTGGACAAAATATAGCCGTTATGCTCATTCCTCTAGGGGAAATTGTCCCCAAGTTTATTTCCTCTACTAAATAAATTGGTCAAGTGATTTTTAAATGAATTTATCCCATTTTTGACCAAGATTGAGGTAATAATTTTTTTTTGTCAAGTAGTTTAGCCTCCAACTAATTGTGGACGTGCAAACCATGTGTCAGTGGGTGGCACCTCATCACCAAGCCCTAACCCCCCTAGGTGACATCATGCTTCTAGGAGTGACGTTTTTCCTCTCCTAGGAAAAACGTTTGGCATGTGGGGGCTAGGCTATGTCGTTCAAGTCAATCTCAAGGACTTCCAAGTCTGATCTTTCTCATCCGGCTTGCGGGCTGTTGGCATCCAACCTGTCGGCTTGTAGCCCCATGGAATCCCAAGCTAGGCTTGTTCTCCCAAAACTGTCCACCAACTAGGTCCTGCAAAGACAAATGAGCACACCCTCCAAGGATCTCAATTCATAACATCATGATAAGTGAAGCCAATCAATAAATGAGCCACCTAATCATGTGCATCAAAGATCACTATATCAAACAATTAAATGCTCAAAGACACTATGCGATTTGTCAATCTTGAATATGGGAGGGTTGACTAGGTGTCCTATTGGGTTGATATTGCCCTAGGTCAAGGAGAGTTTCCAAGAGATCCCTCTCTAAGCCATGTAAAGTGGATGAAGTGATTGGGGTCAAGACTCAGTGGGCATAGGGCTCATGCCATATAAGGGGTCGTAGTGTCTCATTCATGGGTGCCTTTGTAGAGGGTGTGTGGTACCTTCGTCAGCAATGCAATTTTTCCAAGCCCATCAATTGCCTTTTATCTTTCTTTCTTTGTATTTTCTTTCAATATAGCATAAGGAGAGGTTGGAGGTCACTGCCCTGGCATGATGACCAGATGATGGCAATGTCACCCACAAACACCTAGTGGAAATGGGAAGGACGGCTCGTGATGAGACCCCCTTTCTCTCAACCATGCAACTGAGAGCCATTACCCTAGTTTGGTGACCAGATGATGGCAATGTCATACCACTAGATATTCATGGACGTGATAGGTCGGCTTGTGATGAGTCCTATCCTTCAACTAACCTTTTAAGCATTCTTTATTATATTGTGGGTCCCCTTTAGTCAAAGATAAGTGTTTCACTACTTTCTTGGGTGATCCCTGGGCGAAGCATCTAGAAGGTTTATACAAGGATTTTATCTTTTACCCAACATCAACCCTTCTGGGCCTTCAGTCCCTTCTTCCCATAGAATGAGGGACAACCCCTTCTTGGGTCAATACACCCTAAAATCCCAAGAGATAAGGAAATGGAGGGGAGCAATGATGGAAAGTGGTAAGTATGGTCGGGAACAATATGATGGCTCTTTAAGGGAGTTCCTAGTAGCAAACCCATCTCCAAGGAAGACCACTTACTAGGGCAGAATGTCAACCACCAAGGTGAAGCAGGGCAAAAGGCATAATGTCCAAGCATATATCATGAAATCTAGAGCAATCTAAGATACAACATACCTAACTGGCTTAAATATTGAAATGATGCTTACCATAATACTGACTTGTATCTCATGGAGCAAGGCCCACTGCCTTCTGGAAGCCAGCTGATGTGGTGGATGCCATCTGGAAATCTGTGACCATCTGTGGTGGTGAGAGGGGTTTCCATCGGTGAAAAAGGGTATTGCTGGTCATGTAGTCTCTCGACACTCCATATCTGCAACCTGAGAGCCTTGAGACATAATCTCCTTAGTTATCCACAAAATTTGGATAACAATGTTACCACCAACTTTGCCTCAGACAAAGTTGAGTGCTGCTGTTGCAAGGGACAGTCAAAATGGACATGAGTCTGTGGAGATGCACAATACAAATTCAAGTTGTAAAATTTCCATCTATGTTAACTAGGCTTCTTGACAAGATAATAGAACTATATGGAAGGTGTCTTATCTGTATGTTCAGCTGTAAAGGGAAAGTGCCACCAATGCTACCAGTTCTACTATGTAACAAGCGATCCCTTTGGGATAGCAGACGTGTCTTTGGAAATGCATGCAGAGAGGGTCTCACAAGCATTAGGTGAATTCCCATGATGTTAATGACAACATTGTTCCAGCCTTAGACACCAAAGGAGCAAACAAACAAAGAATATGGATGATTAAATCAGCTCCCAACTTGTCATATTCCCAAAAGCTGTATTACAGATGCATTACCATACAGAGGACAACAATCCTAGGCGTACGTTTCAGGCTACTTTGCACCAATTTTGACATGTTTCAATCCCTGAACAGCCACCAGATTTGAGGAAATGGTTGGAAGGATTACACTAGCAATATGGAACGCCTCCACAAGCACTTTCACTGCAGATTTGAATGAATAAAACCAGCAATCAAGAGACCTGTAGCAACAACAACAGTTACACAGGTTTTCAGGTTTGATTTCTGTGTTGGATGGAGGTACAGAAGAACACAAAGATATCAGAGATTCGTCTCACTTTCTGAGGCAAATTGCAGAAAGGTGGCGAAATTACAGAGGAGGGTGGGCGAATTACAGAGCATGATGAGCAAGGAGGCGCTGGAATTCTGAGCAACATTTAGTATATATACATGTATAAGCGATGGATATAAAACTTTATTGAGCCAACCTGTGCAACAATTGGGTCAGGGCCGACTTGTGTTTATGAAAAATGATGGGGCCAGATAATTTATTTGGTAAATTATGTCAAAGAGCCGACCTGGAGGTATTGTTTAAGGCCAACCTCAATTTAATTTCAAATTTAAGAAAAGGTGCAGGGTCGACCTGTTAGGACAAATAGTTAATGAAGCCTGTTATCGCACAATTTGTACTTGCCCAAAGACCAAGGCAAGTGGATACAGAATTGGCATAACTGAGAATGACCTATCAGTGTCACCTTAATAGGAAATCCCTTTCTATTTAAGAGTATGTTGCGGTACCCCAGGGGAGACGTCCCAATGACCGAAGGGTTTGAGAAGGCTAAGGAAAATGATAGAAGAAATTCCCTCCCCTCTCACAGGTCTCTCAAGTTAAAAGGGTTCTTTAAGTCTTATTAAAGATGAAGCAAAATAATATTATTGTGTACTTTCCCAGAACAAGACAACAAAGCAAAAAGGGGCACTTTCTGTTAAGTTTTGAGCTATTATTAGGTTTCTTTTCAATTTACTAGATAACAATAGCATAGGTAGGATCATTGAGAGAAACACAATCACAAGATACACAACATTTATCCTGGGAAACCGTCATGGGGGAGAAAATCCAGCAAAAACTTCCTTAATATAAATAGCCAATACAATGCCAAGACAATAAACCAAAACACTAGAGAATATCCAACACTGACCAATGCGCCTCTCTCTTCCTTCTTCTCCCAACTGTAGCTACCAAACTTGCGCACTTGATGAGTGAATGAGTGAGTGAGATAATGAGGTGTTGGCTTCCTTTATTAGACAAGCTGGCAAGCACTAGAAAGGTGTCTCTTCACTGAGCAGGGTCGACTTGTCTTCTTAGTGGTAAAAACCACTTAAATTAGGCCTGGGGGCCGACTTGTTAATTTGCATAATACAATTAGGGTTTGACCAATCCACAAAAGGGGATTTGGTCAATTACAATGCCCAACATGATCAATCCACAAAAGGGGATCGATCTAATGAATAATGACTCAATAATAAATAGAATACCCTTTGCAGTTACAATATTTCAGCACTCCCCCTTAACAAGAAGGGTATTCTACATCATCAGGAGAGAGAGAGGGCAACAACGTCAACAATATCTGGAACACTGACTGACATATCTATAAATCATCAGAAGTTTTTCTCTGAAGATTTTCTAGGTCCTATCAAGTTGCCAACTAGGTCTGTCTTTGACCTCAAGTTGGCTCTAAGTTTCAATTGTCAATGAAGGTTTTGCTGCTGTTTTAGGACATCCAACAGTTCAAGAACTTCTTGCTGATTTGTTACGGTTACATTTGCAATTTAGGTGCTCTAGCATGTAGTTTTAGTCACCAAGGGTTAGCACATGCATACCAAAATAAATGTAACACACCTAGAGATCTTTACAGCTGAAAATACAATAGTTCTACACTCTAACATACATGAAATTGAACGTAGGTATTTTTGGTCAACATGACCCTGGATAACCCCCCCCTGGGGAAAACCAGTTTGGAATATATGTCTATATATGAGGAGAATAGATGGTGGAATACAACAAGTAAAAAATATAGATGAACCTAATACAATAACAGCTTGATCCAGGCTGCAACACTAGTCCAAATGAAGCAAGAGCGCTCTAGGATGGTGCGCCCTCCAGAAATGATGACAAGACCACTGAACTGGAGTTAGAAGCTAATTGAAAGCTCTGAACAAGAAACCCCTCCATAGTACTTTGATACTAATGAGTAGCCTCCCTCTGAAACAAACCTCACTCCAATCTGAGCTCTGAAATTCCTCCCCACTGAGGATGCACCCTCCTCACCAAGTGCACCCTCCTTAGAACAGGAATCTCCCCACTAAATAAACAAGGCCCTAAGCCTTCTGGCTATCTCCATGGAATGGAGCGCCCAAGCTAGCCTCAACATATGCCTGAAACCTCATGCTCATTCTCTCTCTCAAACTCTCCAAGTGAACAAGTGAGTGAATGAGCTCCCCCTTGCCCTTTGCGCCCCTCTTGAATCTCCATAAGGAAACCTAAAATATGAACCGTTGAGATCATCCCATCTCAAGTCTAATCAAAGGTTGAGATCATCCCATAACAATCTCACTCTCAAACCCACTTTGGGTTAAGTTCCCTAAGTTCACTATATGTCTCCTAATTCACCCACAAAGTGAATTAATAGTCATTTTAGGCTTAAATGACCAAATTTCACTTTTGACTTAGATCTCCTAAGTCAAAGTGAAATTAGACATAAAGTACAAGGCCCAAAGTACATAGTACTTCCCACATGTGTTTAGGAGCTCACAAACACATGGGGAACACTTCCCAAGGTACATAATCTCAACATTCTCATCATCCAAAACAAGGAGCTGGAATGGCATCATCATCATTTGCATCGACATGGATTAGTACAACACTAATACATCATCATCATCAATAATAGCACGAGGATGATACAACATCAACAACAACAGCATCACAGCACGAAGGCTGGAGCATCATCAACATCAACATTAGGCTGGAAATCTTCAGCACGAAGCTGGCATCTCAACAACATTAGCACGAAGATGGAAATCTTCAACACGAAGTTGGCATCTCAACAACATCAACACGAAGATGGAAATCTTCAGCATGCAGCTGGCATCTCAACAACATCAGCAGGAAGCTAGAAATCTTTAGCATAAGGCTGGCATCAACATCTTGTGGTACTCTGACAGATCCAAAGGATCTTCCTAGGAATCAAAAGACTCCCTAGGATATAAAATCCTAACAGAGCTATCACTACTGACCAAAGCTAGCATATACATGCACAAGTACTCTGACAGCCCGTCCTTGTGGACCTTCGGGATTTGCTCAAGGATGATCAGTCCCCTAGGATATAAAATCCTAATTGAGCTACCCGCTATTGGTCAGGATACCATAGTATCATCAGCACTACTCCCCCTTTCAAGGGAGGTCCTTTCGAACTATACCAAGATGGTCTCGTAAGTGTTGAAACTTTACACGAGACAGAGGCTTGGTCAACACATCTGCAACCTGTTCATCTATGCCAACATATTAGAGCTTTATAGCTCCTCTTTGCATCATATCATGAATGAAGTGATACCGGATCTCTATGTGCTTCGACTCATCATGGAACACATCATTTTTATACAACTCTGGTTATCACATGGAATCACAGTAGCTTCCATCTCCAGATCAAATAGATCTGTCAACAACATCTGAAGCCATATGGCTTCACAACTGGCGGAACATGCAGCAATGTATTCCACTTCTGTCATGCTAAGAGCAATACTTGATTGCTTCCTACTCTACCATGAGATCATGGCTGACCCCAGAATGAAACAATATCCTGAAGTGCTCTTTCTATCAGAAACACTTCCAGCTCAATCTGAATCAATATATCCATACAATCTGAAGTCATGATCTCTAATATAACAACGACCAAAATCCAACGTACCCTTAAGGTATCTCATCACATGTTTTGCAACTACAAGGTGAACATGTCTGGGCTCTACCAGATACTGACTCAAAAGGTGTTCACAACAAAACATATATCTGTTCTGTTATTCGTCAGATACATCAACAAACCAATAATTTGTTTGTACAGAGTAGCATCAACCAATTCTGACGAGGTATCTACCAGGAGCTTCAACTTCGTTTCCATGGGTGTGTTCATGGATTTACATTTCAACATGTCAAACCTCTTTATTATTTCAACTGCATACTTTCCTTGGTTAAGGAACATCTTCTCTGGGCTCTGTCAAACTTCAAGACCTAAGAAATAATGCATTAGGTCTTTCATCAAACTCTGTAGCGAGCTTCTTCAGCAATCTGTGATGAGCTTTTCTTCATCTTGTAAAGAATACATCATCTACATATCGTAGCAACAATATAACTGGCTCATCATTCATAACCTTGAAGTAAAGGTTAGAATCGGGTTTACTCTTGGTAAAGCCCAAGCTCGTCAGGAAAATGTCAATTCTTCCATACCAAGCTCTAGGAGCTTGCTTCAACACGTACAGAGCTTCCTTCAACCGAAAAACATGAGTCTTTCTATCTTCAATCTTCAAATCGTATTGTACCATCCTGGTACACTTGCTTCAACTTCAACTTAATGTGCACAATCATGTGCTAGTTTTATGTGCTTTCTGCAAAGCACTATCTGTCTCACTGTCTGGGAGTATTGTTAATGTTTAAGCCATTATTATAGTTCTTTGCATTTCAATAGATAAAAATAGCATAACACAAGATCACTAAGAAATACACAATCACACACAACATTTATCTTGGGAAACCCTCTAGGGGAAGAAAACCCAGCAAAACTTCCTTATTATAGATAGCCAATACAATGCCAAGAGATAACTCAAACTAATACAAAAGATCCTCTCCCAAAGATGCGCCACTCTCTCTCTCTCTCT
>ML818079.1:30959-53775 GCA_009831015.1 Picea engelmannii
GGTCTCTTGTAGATCATCCTTTTTGTGGATCAATGGAGAGCTTCTTGTGAGAATATCTTTTGGAGTATTGATGGAGAGCTTCTTGAGCATTTTTGGTGTGGAACACTTGAGAATATTGAATATATATAGGTGACTGAGGTAACAAAGGATATATAATCTTAATTTTAGAAGGAAGATGAAGAAAAGAGGGCCAGAATTGAAGGAAGGATAAATTATTTTCATGATGCTTTCTAAGGTATGTTATTTACAGGTCATTTCACCATTTTCGCAATAATTTTTTTTTATATAATGATTCAGACCATGGGATTGATATTCCATTGAGGAAACATATCCAAGTATATGTGGTAAAAAATTCATCTTGTGGGTCATTGTATTTTTGGAGATACACTCCGTGGAAAATAGGGTTTGTGGCTAGTCCTGAAACTAGTCTAAAACATGTGTTTCGGGTAAAAATGTCATAACTTATTCATAACATATCCAAATTACGTGAGACAAATTGTGTTGGTTATATTATAGTCTATAGTATTATTTGTAATATTTTTTTATCGATTCAACAAATATTCTGTGCGGGGCACACTCTACAAGGTAGCTCTCTAGAATAATCCAGAATTCAACAAGGTATGTCATTGTTGCTATACCTCCTTTTTCTGAGAGGTTACAAGTAGTGAAACTTGGAGGAATTGCATAAAAAACACTGAAGAACATTTTGTATCAATTTCAGATCTTTATTCATTACAGGTACAAATTTATGATTATTTCAAGTTAGGGTTGTTGACTAATCCAAAGCTAGTCATGGTTGAGACAAACAGTTGATGAGTTGGCACATACATGAGGTGTATAGTGGATGATGTTGGTACATATTGATGAGTCATTGTTGATGAGTAGTTGACACATGATTGATATATACTTGGTACATGGTTGGATGCACTTGTTTATGGTACAGGTTTATTACAGGTTGTTTGACACAGGTTGGTGCATAGTTGATGCTCTTGTTTATGGTACAGATTGATATCTGTTGAGGATTGTTGCCTCATCTCAGTTGGTGCTGAGAATGCAAGATGAGTCTTGCATATAGAGCTGTTTCTCTTGTAGATTTGTATTCTATTCAGTTTTTGTTGAAAAACCCCCGGATTGAAGTCCATAATAAAAAGAAAAATTGTACATACATCTTGTGTTCCTTGTGGAGATGATTTGTTGATGATATATTGCTGATATATGTTGTTGATATGTATTCACATCTAACTAATTATTAATGACAACAATGAGTAATGAGTAAATGTCGAATGCTAACTAATGAGTTTTGTGTAAGAGGGAAGTTTTGGGAAAAATATCCCCACACTCATTCACCTGCCCCTCTAAGTGTGGTAGGTGTGTCCAATAGTTTGTGTATCCACCCTCTCGAACTTCCGTTTGCAGAAATCCCAAAATTATTGTCTACCCCTCCACTTGATCCAATGGTCAAGTTCCTATCTTACGATCTATAGTGTATATCGTTTCAAAAATTTGGGTTTCGCTATTTTGCGACTTGCGAAAACAAGGTTCTTCCCTTTTGGTTTCTCGAGTGCTGAAACATCATCCGGCAGCCATGTGTTCCTCCCGATGGACGGTCCTAATGAATTCGAGGTTTCGTGTATCACGATTTCCATGTTCTTGTGCAACTCCAAAGGGTTTTTAAACCCTGCGCATGTTTTCTAGATCTGAAGGTCACCAGGGTTCTCCTTTTCTCTGAACAGATCCTATGGCTCCAACACTTCTGGTGTGGAGTCCTCTCTTCCTGTGGCCATATACCACACCATCTATGGTTTCATAACACCACTACACCTCCGGAGCTTTGTAAGCATAGTCAAGTAATCTGCTTGGCACTCAGGAGCACTCAAAGGTCCAAAATTGGTCCTCCAAACATAATTCCTCCTCAACTCTTGGTCCAAGAACCCTTATCTGGACCATCTAGGCTCAACATTGAAACCTTGGCTCTGATACCATACTGTAACACCCCCTTCTTATTTCTACCGGGCAAGCACTACTTCGCGAAATAACAATATCATACTTAATTATATATATAAGACATGATTTTAGACAAATGAATCACATTTAAACTCAGAGTAACCATAATAATTAATTCTATTATAAATAATCAATGGATTTAACATTAATTCATATGCACAACAGAATACATAATGAATATAAATACACAGACATGCAGAAAAGTAATTAAACCAACATCTGGTACTTATCTTTGAAACGTTGGTAATTCCACCAACCAGGTGCAGGTGTTCCATGAACCTCCCAGCCTTAGACCACACTGCTCATTAAGCTCAGCAGTAGGTCAACCCCAAGCTGGGACTAAGCTCCACCTTCAAGGCAAGGAATCCTAGGCTAGGCTGAAGTTACAGGGAAAACACATAGTCACAAGGAAGGATTCTCTCCCAGGAACCACTTATGCCTACTGCCCACAGACTCTCCTTCCCCACATGCCTGTTTCACCCCAGGATTATACACCTTCTCTATCACCTAGATAATCCTTTGGCTGCTAACCTCCCTTGCCTTGGGTTTCAGCAACAGACCGGACCAGAAGTCTTCGAGCTCTGTGACAACTGCAGGGTTCCTTCCAGGAGTTCTCTCCTTCTCTGTGCACTCTCTCACCTGGAGAGAATCGATCATAGGCCAAGCAACCTATTCTTCCAACTTCAATCACCTCTCTCACTTGGAGAGAGTGTTGTACAAACTGGCCAACATGCCACACGCAGTCCAGCACTGTGTGACCACAACAACCAATGGGGAAAACAAACACGGACTTTCCAATAGGCTCAACAATGATAGGATGGTCTCACAGTTATGGCTTTGGGACAGAGACTCCACATACAGGTTCGATCTGCTTAGACAGAGGATGCATCGGATTTTTCAGAAATCAACACAGGTTATCCCCGAAATCAACACAGACTCCCCCCCCCGGGTTTCAGAATTGCACAAGGTCTCTTGCAGAGGTCAGATGGGTTCATGCTCAGGCTGTCAAGGGTTGAATGGTGGAGAGCCCCCACTATGGCTCATCTCGGCTTTTTTATTTTCATGGGCTCGGGTTGACACTTGTCACCCATGAAACTGCATGCATTCCTCAACATGCATTCCTTCCATTTGGAAGTTGCTTGTTTTTCCCAAAAAGAACTTAAGATAAAACATAATATTCACATGTCTTTTGAAATAATATTTTAATATTATTCCCCAAGGACTTAAGCCCCTAGGCTCAACACTTAGTCCCTTTTCCCACCTTCCAGCCTCTAATCCCTTGCCCACTTTGTGGAAGCTTAGTCCCCCATCACTCATTCATCGTGGTCGTTCTGCACGCGGTAGTGTTTATATTTTATTATTGTTCCGCATAAATACAGGTGAAAAATCAGGTTCTTGGCCTTCAACACTTAGGCTCTCTAGCCTAACAATCACATAAGCCTACTAGCTTATATAAACTCGGCTCACCAACCTATAAAACATATTTACAATTCATTTCATAAACAATATTTATAATAGGGCTTGGCCTTGGGGACATTACACAAAAGGTACGAATTGTTTCTTTATATTTAGAACCCAATCAATTTGTATGGTATCGATGGCTTTGTTCTCGCAAATCACTCATCACTTGGACAATTTTCAAGGAAGAAATGATAACACACTATGAGGATACAAGGAGAAATACCTTATTTATCCAATTGATAAATCATAAGCAAAAGGGTTCAGTTACTGAGCACATTAAGAACTTCCAAAGATTGAATATAAAGGTAACATATATTCCAGATGAGCACTTGATTGATGTATTCATAGGAACTTTAAAGGATAACATTCAACATGAGGTTCACCTTTGGGAACCCAAATCATTGGAGAATGCATTTAAAGTGGCAAGAAATGTTGAAAGTAAAAATATGGCTATGGCTACTAGAATGACCAATCCTAACATCTATAGAGAGAATAATGCTCCTTCTTATAAAACATCTCAACCTACAAGGTTGACACCTCAACAATTGGAGGAAAGAAAAACAAAAGGTTTATGATTTAATTGTGACAACAAGTACAGTAAGGGACATAAGTGTGGTGAGACGAAATTATTCTGCATAGATTGTGAAGAGGAAGAAGAAGAAGAACAAGAACCATTTCAAGATGAAAATGTAGCAGCAATTTTGTCTAAAGAGTTGAATCTCACGATATCGTGTAATGCATTGGCTGGAATTAAAACTCCTCAAACCCTCAAGATCAAAGGATACATCAAAAAGAAAAAGGTAATAGTCCTAATTGATTCTGGCAGTATTCATAATTTCATTCACTATAAATTAGCCATAGCTCTCAATTGCTTTGTATATGCAGCGCCAAAGTTTCAAGTAATGGTAGCATATGGAGGAACTATCAATTGCTCAAGAAAATGAAATAAGATCAATCTTACTATGGGGGAATATTTCATGAATATTCCAATGATTGCGATATCCATGGGTGGTGTTGATGTTGTACTAGGAATCCAATGGTTACAATCATTAGGAACAGTGGCTTTTAATTTTCAAGAACTTTTCATGAAATTTTCATTGGAAGGAAAATAAATTGAGTTAAGAGGTATCACAGGGAAACTTGGTAAGGTGATAAGCTCTAATGGCATGAAAAAAATATTGAAAAATGGACATCAAGGCATTATTGCACAACTATGCTCACTAGATGTTCAAACATCTAAGCCGTCTATTCCTCAAGATTTCCAAGGGATCATTGATAAGCATTCCAAAGTATTTGAATATATTCCCAAAGGTCTTCCACCCACTCGAAATCATGATCATGAAATTCACCTAATTTCTGGGAGTGTTCCTCCTAACATCAGGCCATACAGATACCCTTATGCCTAGAACAATTAAATTGAGCGCATGGTTGAAGAAATTTTAGAGGCTGACATTATTAGACCTAGCCAAAGTTCTTACTATGCACTAGTGGTAATGATATTCAAGAAAGATAACTCATGGTGTATGTGTCCATATTATAGAGAGCTCAACAAGATCACTATTAAAGATAAGTTTCCCATTCTCGTCATTAATGAATTACTAGATGAACTACATGGAACAATCTATTTCACAAAATTGGATCTCCGTTCAGTGTATCATCAGATTAGAATGAAGGAAGAAGATATCCCAAAAACAACATTCCAAACTCATGAAGGCCATTATGAATTTTTGGTCATGCCTTTTGGCCTTGTTGACCGCCCATTTAGTAATGGTGGTCAACTCATGTGACATAAAGATGCATCACCATATGCAAATTTGATGAAGACAGTTTTGGTTCTACTTGGGTATCTGATGCCCCAGCACAAATTTTGTAAATGAAATTTCCGCACCCCTGCGTGGGTTGATAATGTAATAAGTATGCATGGATCATAGTTAGGTCAGGTACCTTTGGATGTTTCCATTGGGGGAGTTCCTTTCACCGAGGGTTTTTTATCCTCAGGTTGTCAACCGGGCTTTAGGGTCTGACTGACTTCCCTTGAGTTTTTCCCTCCACACATGCAATAATTTCCTCCAAAGTGGTGAACAACATTATAATGGTCTCATCATTTGGTAGCTATTGTTTAGGAATGATGTAAATGACCATGCCAGACAGTGTAGAAAGTTTCGCGGAATTTTGTTGAGTCTAGATAGGTTTTTTTTAATTAATTAAATTTTTAATAATTTAATTAATTAATTATTTTTTGAGCTAATATTGTAAAAACTGGGTCTTTGGGTTTTTTATAGGGGTATTTGTGCTCAAAATAAATGTAATATCACCCCCTACACCCATAGACCAAGTTTCATCTCAGTCGGACGAAGTTTTCTATGCCTTTGTCCACCCGAAGTCAAAGTCAGTCAAAATAGCAATTTTAATTGCTAAGTCATTTTTGTAATTTTTGTAAAAAAGAGTTAATGGGTGAGTTTGAAGGTGGAAAAGAACAATATTAGACTTTACCTAACCCTGCTAACCTTTTCCAACCTATTCTAACCTCTCACCCACATTTTACACTCAAAAAACATGGCCCCCTAGGGAAAGTGACGTTTTTCCTTGGTGGAGGTTGTTATGACTTATTTGGGCCCCCATCTCATGAGTTATGACTCCCTTTGACCTCCACATCACCTCCTAGGATGGTCCCACTCATTTTGTTTCATTAATTCCCCTCCATTTCTTCATTTTCACACTTTTTTTGCTCCCTCCAAGAGGAGTTACGCCCCCCCTCTTCTAGAAACTCCACAAATAATTTTTTTTTAATTATTTGAGACCTCTAACCTTCCTTGGCATCAATCCCAAGGCCTCTCACACCTCTTTTCTTGATCCCAACACCTCCTACTTTTTTCTACACCATAGATCTAGCTTTCAAACCCTAGATGGTGTACCCACTCATTGAGATTTGCTCATTTGATGTGGATTTGACACTTTGAGTTCATCCAAGTGTCTTCACTTTGCCTCTTGAGGTATAAATACAACTCTTCCTCACCCTTTTTCCTCGCCATTCTTTGAGCTAAAGTTATGCTACCGAAATCTTTCCATCTTCTTGCTCTTGCCATCTTCCACTCACTCATTTTTTCTTGAGATCTTTGGAGAAACTAGTTTCCTAAGGCTCTCACATTTTGGATGCAATAAGAAAAATCTTTGGAGGAATTTGGATCTACTAAGATTAGTCTTGTTTATCCACTACATATGAGGTGATCTTGTTCTTTTGCATTGTGTGGTTTCATTTGCCAGCATCTTGGGTAAATTAGTTTATTTGGGTAGGTCAAATAAACATTAGTGTTGATGATCTATGTATGTTGATTAGATAGGGTTGTGAATTAGTTCATTATTGCTATACTAATCCTCATACTATGCTGCTATGAACTCACATTGTGTTTAGTGTGCAGATTTGCTTCACAAGTTTTGGTTTGGAAGAGACTTTAGAGCAGTTTCCAGCCATCACTTGCACAAACCCCTTACCTTTTATTTTGGATTTGATATATTGTTGTTACTTCACTTCATTTTCTGTAGCTAACACCCTCTTAGATAGGTCAAAATATCAAATTTATATTTCTGATTTTTATGCTGAAAATTTCTCTGTAAAAACAGAAATTTTCTGTAACATATTTGGTGTGTTTTGCAGCATTTCCAGCAAGCTTTTGCTTGTTGTTTTTTGTAGGTACATACCATAAAGGAGGGGAAAAACTACTCAAGATCATCAAAAAGACTTCCCCAACAAACCCTTTTGGGTTGGGTAACTATTTCCCAACTTTTTCTTTGTATTTCTAAGTTTTTCTTTCATATTTTTCATTCTTTTGGGCCCATAATTTTGCAATAACTTAGATTAGTTTATTTTTCTAATTAGTTGTTCTTTATTCATTTATTCATCTTAAGTAGTTGTTTAAGCTATCACAACCCTCTTTGGCCAAAAAAGGAAGGCTTGCCTCCACCTTGGCCATTGCTAGTGGTTTCTCATTCTTTTAAGTTTATTTCATAAATAATAATCCCATGACCGACACCTTGGGAGAGTAATCCCCAAAACCGCACGGCCTAAGGGAAACTAAATTTCTTTTGGTGATTCTATGCTTAATGGTTAAGACAATCTAGTTAGTAAACACACATAATAGTTTATTTTCATTAAAATTCCTTCATATACTTTGATATTATTGCTTATGGTTAAATAACTTGTGACATATCTTAAAGTGCTAGATCTATTGGTTCCATAAGTTATTTATCTTTTCATTTGCTAAGAATATGTGATATAATCTTTTGGCTATAAGATCTTAATCACTATATTGTTAATCTTTACTTCCTAAAGCATTTTTCACTTTAATGGTTAACACTCATGGTGATAAGAAGTCTTGAATCTTAAAATCTTCTCACACTCTCATTAAGGCAAGTTGTTCTTGCCCTTTCATGTTGGTTAAAAGTTAAATGTCTATAATGTTGATATAGTATGCACACATGCTTAATGAGCTTTTCCTTTATGTGGCACTATCTCATGCTTTAAGACATTTTCATTTTCAGCTTTACTTTTTAAGCACTCTTTAAGTTTAAGTTATCTTGCTTTATGGTCTAATCTATCATACATAACTTAATCTTTTTCTCAAGCAAATTTTTATTTTTTATTATATGTTGCAAGTTGTCCTTGATTAAATCTCACATTTTAACTTGCAATCTTTATTTGGAATGGTTTATGAATGAATAATATAACATATTGCAACCTTTCCTTCATGTTTTGATATGTAAATGGTGGTTTAATTTACATCTTGCAAGCACACGTTTTCAATCTTTTTCAGTTCGGCCATACCCTTAAACGCTAAATTTTAAGTGTCGAAAACTTTTCTAAAAGTCACCCACCTAAAGACCCACCCACGGGTCATAATAACACTTAGGCAACATTTTAGGGGCTTTTTACAGCCATCTCCACCATCTAAAATGAGTTTGAGGAAAACAACGGAAGGAAGAGGCGGGGGACCGTTCTCGTGATTTTGTTGGGGAGATCCTTTCCGGGAAGTACTCTTACTGTCAGGGATGACCTGGGAAGCTAGGGTGGGCCTCGTTGCCTTACTATCTTGAGCACTCGACAATCATTTGGCCAAGGGAGGAGGGGTTTAAAGCACAAACATAGTTTAGGGGGAAGGGAACTAAAATTTACTAAATCTTTAAACAACTCCTTAAACACTTAGTTGCATAGATCACCTTTGTATGTTGGGGGAATTAGATGTATTGATAGGAACATATAATTGGTGATAATCTCATTGTTTATCTTATGTGCAACTTGATGGTTTATGTTTCTTATGTCTATGTGAACATTTGAGTATAACATTGAATATCTTGTGAATTTGCTTGTTGTGGTGTGAATCAAGAAAGTGTTGAGTATCCCACTTGGGGAGGCATCACTTTCTTTGATTCTTGAGTGATTTTTGTGGTTGCCAATGAAGGCAGTCCAATAGAGTAAGTGCTATTGGGGCATGCTTGGTTGATTGTTGTATCACTTACACTTCTTTGTATCTTTTGTATCTTGTTGTATCTTTGTAAATGGTGTAATCATTATAACACTTGTAAGTCTTTTGTATAATTGTGATCTTTGGTTTGGGATAGTTTTGTGAACCTTTACTTGTAATATCTTTGTAATAAAACACCCTCAAACTTAGTTGACCCCATTGCCCAACCTTAGGCACTAGTCTTAGTTGACTTAGGGAAAGGGATGACTTACATTTAGATTAGACTTGCACTTGCATTGTTGCCTTTGCATCATAGGCTAGTTTTCCCCTTTAGCCTTTAACAAATTAAAAATAACTCCTAGAACATTAACACTAAAACTAATATAGTAACTAGGGACAACCCCCCTTAGCTTCCCTAGGAGTAAGCCTAGAAAGAAGAGGATCCAGTCAAGGTGACAGTGTGGACTGAGAACCTAGACATTGTGTCTCCGAGGACACACTAAGTGAGTTGGACTTAGCTCACGCTAGTAAGTGTGTATTAGGATGGAAATAGGCCTTACAAATGCACCTTCCACATTCCAAGGGTTGATGAATTCCATTTTCAATCCCTTCCTTCCAAAATTTGTGTTAGTATTTTTTTATGATATACTAATCTATAGCAAGTCCTGGGAGGATCATGTGCGACATGTTGACAAGGTGCTACAAATACTAAAGGAGCAACAACTATATGCCAAACCATCCAAATGTTTCTTTGGAGTGAAGGAGGTAAAGTATTTGGGTCATATTGTATCTCATGAAGGTGTCAAGGTAGACCCTAATAAGATTAAGGCCACGATGGACTAGCCGATTCCCAAAACATTGAAGAATCTTAGAGGATTTTTGGGTTTGACAGGTTACTACCGCAAGTTTGTTCTACACTATGGAAGAATAGCAACACCTTTAACGACACTAAGTAAGAAGGATGCATTTTCATGGACTCTAGAGGCAACTAAATCTTTTGAACAACTTAAAGAGGTGATGTGCAAAGCTCCTATCTTGACCACTCCAGACTTCACTAAAACCTTTATTGTGGAATGTGATGCCTCGGGAAATGGAATTGTTGTTGTCCTAATGCAAGAAGGAAGGCCCTTGGCTTTTGAAAGTTGACCACTCAAGGGAAAGGACTTACATAAACCCATTTATGAGAAGGAAATGATGGAAATACTACATGCATTGAAGAAATGGCATCCTTACCTAATAGGTAGGAACTTCAAGGTCAAAACAGATCATGATAGTCTTAAATACTTCTTGGAACAAAGACTATCTTCAGAAGAACAAAAATGGGTAACCAAGATATTGGGTTATGATTTTGAAATCGTCTATAAAAAGGGGAAGCAAAATGTTGTGGCATATGCACTCTTAAGAAAGGATGAATATGTTGAGGCCTTTCTCTGTGCTATCTCGATCATCCAACCCGATTGGATAATATAAGCAAGGGATGAATGGAAGAATGGCAAAAAAGTGTGGACTCTCATTCAAAGGTTGCAACAGGATTCCAGTGCATCAGATACATTTACATGGAAAAATGATTCACTATGGTAAAAAGATCACTTATATTTATGTAATAACTCCCAACTCAAACAAAAGGTACTATTGGAATTGCACACCTCTCCAATAGGAGGGCACTTGAATTTTTTTAAAACCTACCATAGAGTCAAGAAAGATTTTTTTTGGGATGGCCTTAAAACTAATGTTCAAAGGTTTGTGGCAGAATGTTTGGTTTGCCAACAAAATAAGGTGGAAACAATTAAGACCCCAGGTCTTTTACAACCATTAGCCATCCCAAGTCAGCGCTGGGAGGAGGTTTCCATGGATTTCATCACATGGTTACCAAAGTCTGAAGGAAAGAGTGTCATCATGGTGATTGTTGATAGGATGATCAAGTATGCACACTTTTGTGCACTTTCTCATCCCTTCAAAGCTAGTACAGTTGCCACCACATTTATGGAGACATTTCAAAATCTACATGGCAGACCAAAGATTATTGTAAGTGAGAGAGATCCCATCTTCACTAGACATTTTTGGACATAATTATTTTCTTGTTTGGGTACTCAATTGGCTCATAGCTCATCCTATCATCCTCAATCTGATGGACAAACCAAGATAGTGAACAAATGTCTGGAAGGCTACCTTTGTTGCTTTGTCTCTGATAAACAAACATAATGGTTCAAATAGTTACCCTTGGCAAAATGGTGGTATAACACTTCCTTTCATGCTGCAAAAAAAATGACACCCTTTATGGCACTCTATGGATACCACCCTCCTTCCATCACTTCTTATCTAAAAGAAAAATATAAGGTTCAAGCAATGTAAGATCACATCGAGCATTAAAAACAAGTTCTCCAAATCTTAAAGGACAACCTGACCATGGCACATAATCGCATGAAACAACAAGCATATCAACATCCTAGTGAAAGAATTTTTGAAGTAGGGGATTGGGTGTTTTTAAGACTACAACCATACAAACAGATGTCCCTCAAGCAAGCCAAGAAGGATAATAAATTATCACTAAAGTACTATGGCCCTTATAAAGTGTTGCAAAATATTGGTACTATGGCATACAAATTGGAGTTGCTTGTCGATTCACAAGTACACCCAGTTTTCCATGTTTCATGCTTAAAGAAGGTTATAGGTGACAAGATCCCAGTTCAAACTATATTTCCAGAAATTGATGAGGAAGGAAAAATCATATTGGATCCTGAAGCCATCGTTGATACAATCGCTAGCTGAGGAATAGATCCATTTCAGAGTATCTCATTAAATGGAGGAAACTACTGGCTGAATATTCCACTTGGGAAGATGAGTCTTTTATACAAAATCATCCAGAGTTACTAAGCATTGCGGACAACACTTGTCTCAAGGGGAGGGGCATTCTAATCCCTAATATTGGTTCATTACCCCTTAATTGGGGCATATTACATTAGTAATGTTATTTTATTTATGTCGGATTTATTTCATTAGTTGTAATTATACCTCCTAGTATCCTATATATACCAAGGAGACATTTTCATTTGGAATCATCTTGTACTTGAACATTTATGTGGGGTAAAAGGAGGTTGCCTCTTCAAAGAGGCTTATTATTTGAAATTCTCTCTTTTTCAAGGCGTTGAGTACTTATTCTGAGGTTTTTCTATGCTATATTGATATTTGGTTCTTAACAATTTGTCTACAGTGTATGATTCTTTCAGTGGGCCATTTTCCATGTTATGGGAGCCATGATTTTACCTTAATAAAAGCATCATTGGACTGGTTTTCCCTGTGGGGGTTATACCCAAAATTATTGGTGTTTATATGTTCTTGATTGGGTTTCCTTGTTTATGTTCCCAATGCATGTTTAGTTGATTACTTATCTGTGATTTTAGTAGATAAAGTGATTTTATTTTGAGCTAACTGTTGGGTGTTGAGTAGAGTGGTAAAATATGAACATGGTATTAGTGCATACAAGGGGTTGAATTTGCTAGAAATTCAAAATGGTATTAGAGCAGAGACTTTCAAGGAAAGAGGTAGCCTAGTCTATGAAGGGAGGAAACCAAGAGGATAGATCTTATCAGGTTGATAACCAGTAAGGAAAACCAAAGGAAATATTTTAGGGAAACAACAGTTTCAATAGAGGATTATCAAATCAGATCTTGGAGATGGTGAACAGATTGAGTATTGAGGACATATTGGAAGGGGAAACAAACTTCTAGGATTGGTGGAAGGTAAAGGTTATTCTTCTATTGGATAAGAATGAACTCAAAGAGTATGTTGAGGTTGTGGTTGCAAGTCCTACTGATCCATGAGAATTGACAACTCACAAGAAGAAGGAAGTGAAGGACAAGTGGGTGTTGCTAGAATCCATAAATGTATGATGCTTTGGTGAGTCTATACCAAAAAAATAATACATGAAGGTTTCTACACTTGAAGCACCAACTTCAAGTTGTCAAGATGTCTAGTGAGGACACAATTGTGAACTATATTATGAATATTACTTAGATTTGAGATCAACTTGCATCCATTGGTGAGATAGTACATGATGTTGAGTTGGTGAATGTAGCGTTGAGAGGTCTTCCCAAGTATTGGGAGCCTTTTGTGCAAGGGATATATGCACGAGAGATAGTTTCAAGTTTTGATAGACTATGGAATAATTGTATTCAGGAGGAGACTTGGTTAGAGTCCATGGATGGTTTCAAGAGTAGCCATGATATGGCCATCCATGAAAGGAAGGGTAAGTTCAAGAAGATTTCTAGTGGAGAGTTTATCTCTCAAGATGGCAAGAAGAAGAAGGACATGAGAAAATTAAAGTGATTTGCATGTCACAAGTTTGGACATTATGCAAGGTAATGTCCACACAAGAATAAGGGGTGGAATGAAATGCAACCAGATGCAACTACATTGACAAAGTCTCAAATGGATGATTTTTCCAAGAAGTTTGAACATACATAGTTCTTACTTATTTCCCAGACTTCCTTAGGCCCTATATTAGATGGTGCATGGTCGATAGATAGTAGAGCCATGTGTCATATGATAGGAGCATGAGAGGTGTTCAAGAGATTCAAAAAGTATGAATCACAGGTGCATGTGGAACTTGGTATGGGGACTAAGCATGGAGTGAAGGAATCTGGAACAGTTCCATTCCAGATGGAGTCAAGAGGTGTTTTGAGAGTACATGATGTAATATGGGTACCAGAACTCAATAGGAGTGTGATATTAGTCTCAGTGATTGATAAGAAGGGATATGAGGTATTATTTTGAGATGAAAATATTCTTATCATGCCCCAAAGGATCTAACTCAAAAAAAACAACTATATTTGGAGTTAGAGAGCAAATTGTATAGCTAAAGGCCCAACCTATTGTTGATTAAGGTTGGTTGCCATTGATGTCAACCCTTGAAGAAAGCCTGATAGCACAAAGGTTTGGGTAATGGACCCAAGTTTGTTTGATGTAAAGATGACTCATTATTGTCTTGTCATGTTTGATAATAAGTACAAATGGATGAACTCCAAAGTGGTCCCCTTATGGTGAAAGCCCTCATGGGAAGACACTTTGTGGATTGAGTTATCCTAGAAGTATGGTTAGAGAACCCGTGCTTATTTTTGGAATAATGAGATGAAGGTCAATGAATTTATCAGTGAAACTATCCTATATGGATAATGATTTTCATGCCATTTCCGGTGGTATGTGGAACACCACATAACTCCTCACGCTTAGAGAGTTATGGCCATGAGAAGTTGGAGAACCCAGGTTTGGGTAATGGAACCAAGTTTGTTTGATGGATAATGGCATGAGTTTTGATATATTTGTAGGTAATAATATTCTATATGTATAGTACATGTCATGCCATTTCTGGTGGTATGTTTAACGTCACATAACTCCTCACGGTTTGAGAGTTATGGCCTTACGAAGTTGGAGGACCCTCATATGTCATCTAGAAGCCCCAAAAGGTCAAAGTAGTCAAAGCGGTTTAAAAGATTTTATAAGTTAAATAATAAAGTGAAGTGATGAGTGCACTATAATTCAAAGTGAATACAAAAGAAATTATTTAAATAATAAATTTAATGGAGAAATTAGAAGTGGGTTAACCCTAAAATAAGGAAAGTGGGCAAAGTGACCTAGAAGATGTTTTTAAGGAAGCTAATTGGAGAGTATAAATAAGAGGAAAGACTCTCTCATTTTATATCACACTTGCGCATATTGAATATCTATAGGTGACTGAGGTAACCAAAGTATATCTAAGCCAAATTTCAGAGGGGAGGTGAAGAAAAGAAGGCCGAAATTTAAGGGAGGATAAATTCTTTTGATGATGCTTTCTAAGGTTGATTACATGTTGTTTGGTATAGGTTGGTGCATGGTTTATACACTTGTTTATGGTACAGGTTGATTACAGGTTGAGGTACAGGTTGATGCATGGTTCAGGTTTATTGGTACATGTTTACAGTGGTATATATCATAGTGATAGTGTGACAGTGGTTCCATCATTCTACTTCTACTTCAAGGTGGTTGGATGGGGTAAGGATAGGTGGTTGTAGCCACCTTCCGGTTATAACTAGAGAACATAGGGAGTTGTAGCCTCCTTCTTGTTGTAGCCAAAGAATAGGGGAGTTGGATCTTCCTTCAGGTTGTAGCCTGATAAACAAGGGGGTTGGAGCCTCCTTCCGATTGCAGCTGAAAAATAAAGGAAGTTGGTGCTTCTAATAAATGTAATTCTTCAAGACATATAAGAAAAATAATTCCATGGTTTTCTCCCACTTTGGGTTTCCACGTAAAACACTGGTGTATTGTGTATGTGTATGATTGTTCATTTGTTCATTTTTTATTTACTCTGCAGTTATTGGATGATAATGATACATTGATATAACACTTGTATTATATAGTTAAAAAGGATTAAATTTCTCTATTACTGATTCACCCCCCTCTAAGTAATCCAACAATTGGTATCAAAGCAGGTTCCTTTGGAAATTAGTTTAACCACTGAAAGGTAGATCATGGAGAGAAACAACTTGTATAAAAATGGAATACCATAGTTCAATGGATATAAGTATGCATTTTGGATCATAAGGATGAAAACATATATACAGGCACAGAGATTTGAATTTTGGAAATCAATTGTAGATGCATACACAACGCTAGCAGTTCCACCAACAAATGACAAAGCAATGAAACTCGGTCAAAATAATTCCAAAGCCAAAAATTCACTTATGAATGGTCTTAGTGAAATGATATTCACTAAAGTTGCACATTGTAAATCTGTTAAAGATATTTGAGACAAACTTCAAAATATTTATGAAGGAGATTCAAAAGTCAAAGCAGAAAAGCTTCAAACTTACAGAGGTTAGTTCGAACAACTTAAGATGAAGAAAGATGAGAATATTTCAGCTTAGCTTTTATGAGTTGATGAAACAGTAAATGAAATCATAGGATTGGGAGAATAAATCAAATAATCTATAATTGTTCAAAAAGTACTAAGATCTCTTCCTATGAGATTTGACCCTAAGATATAAACACTAGAAGAAAAATTAGATCTAAACTCAATAAGCATGGATGAATTAAATGGAATCTTCACAACAAATGAAATGATAACTGAACAGGAAAATCCATATATAAAAGAAACATCCTTCAAAGCATCCAAAAAGTCAAAGCAAAAGGGAAGGAAAAAAGAAGAACATAGCAACAACAGTGATGTCTCGGAAGATGATGAAGAAGTGGCCAACTTTGTCAAAAGACCGAACAAGGGAACCTACGGTAGTTATAGAGGTAATCGTCCTTTAATTTGTTTTAATTGTGATGGTATTGGTCATTTTTCTAACAAATGTCCTTATAAGAAAAAAAGAAATGATGAAGGTTTCTCAAAAGACAAACAAACATATAAATGAAAAAGAACCACAAAGAAAGTTTTCAAGAAAAGATTATGCACCAAAGAAGACATCTCATCATCAAATGAACATGAATTCAGTGACATAGAGACATAAATAGTTCTATTCATGGAAGTATAAGACTCCAAAGAAGAATATGAAGAAGCAGAAGAAGAATATGAAGAAGTAGAAGAAGAAATTGAAGAGGCGGAAGTTGACTACCTCTATCAAGTATCACTTTCTACGGGAACAGGTTTCAGAAAAAAACATCAGAGTTGAGTATGTGGGAACAAAAGAACAAGTGGCAGACATCTTTACAAAACCACTTCCACGAGAAGCCTTTGAGTATCTTTTCCAAAGAATCGAAGTTATTTCTACTCCAAAATGAATGCTTTTGAATTCTTATCTTATATGTCTTAGATGTACATAAGGAAGCACCATAAAGAGGACAGTTCAGTCAAGGGGAGAAGCCCCAGATGGAAAGATACCTTTTCCATTGATGACAAAGGGGGAGAGATTCATTAGATGTAGATGATAGAGGCATGGTTCCATGGGAGCAATGGTCATAGAGATGTAGAGGACAAAGGCATGTTTCTAGGGGGAGCATGATTGATATGACTTCAATATTGCATTACATAATTTTAGTTTTGCATCAAAGTGTTGCCATCAATGCCAAAGGGGGAGATTGTTGATTAAGGTTGGTTGTCATTGATGTCAACCCTTGAATAAATCCCGGTAGCACAAAGGTTTGGGTAATGGCCCCAAGTTTGTTTGATGTAAATATGACTCATTATTTTCTTGTCGTGGTTGATAATAAGTACAAGTGGATGAAATCCAAAGTGGTCCCCTTATAGTGAAAGCCCTCACGAGAAGACGCTTTTAAGATTGAGTTATCCTAGAAGTATGGTTAGAGAACCCATGATTATTTGTGGAAAAATGAGATGAAGGTAAATGAATTTGTTAATTAAACTATCCTATATGGATAGTGCTTGTCATTCCATTTCCGGTGGTATGTGGAATGTCACATAACTCCTCACGGTTAGAGAGTTATGACCATGAGAAGTTGGAGAACCGAGGTTTGGGTAATGGACCCAAGTTTTTTTGATGGATAATGGTATGAGTTTTGATATATTTTCAGGTAATACTATTCTATATGGATATTACATGTCATGCCATTCTGGTGGTATGTTGAACGTCACATAACTCCTCACGGTTTGAGATTTATGGCCTTACGAAGTTGGAGGACCCTCATATCTCATCTAAAAGCCCTAAAAGGTCAAAGTAGTCAAAGTGGTTTAAGATATTTTAGAAGGTAAATAATAAATGGAAGTGATGAGTTTACTATAATTCAAAGTGAATACAAAATAAATTATTTAAATAATAAATTTAATGGAGAAAATAGAAGTGGGTTAACCCTAAAATAAGGAAAGTGGGCAAAGTGACCTAGAAGATGTTTTTAAGGAAGCTACTTGGAGAGTATAAATAAGAGGCAAGGATATCTCATTTTATATCACACTTGAGAATATTTAATATATATAGGTGAATTAGGTAACCAAAGGATATCTAAGACAAATTTCAAAGGGAAGGTGAAGAAAAGAAGGCCAAAATTCAAGGGAGGATAAATTCTTTTGATGATGCTTTCTAAGGTTGATTACAGGTTGTTTGGTACAAGTTGGTGCATGGTTGATGCACTTGTTTATGGTACAGGTTGATTACATATTGAGGTACAGATTGATGCATGGTTGATGCATGGTTTAGGTTTATTGGTACATGTTTACAACGGTATATCTCACAGTGATAGTGTGACAGTGGTTCCATCATTCTACTTCTACTTCAGGACGGTTGGATGGGGCAAGGAAAGGTGGTTGTAACAATAGAACATAGGGGGTTGTAGCCTTCTTCTGGTTGTAGCCAAAGAATAGGGGAGTTGGATCTTCCTTCAGGTTGTAGCCCGAGAAATAAGAGGGTTGGATCCTCCTTCCAGTTGCAACTGGAAAACAAAGGAAGTTGGTGCTTCCAATGAATGTAATTCTTCAAGACATATAAGAAAAATCATTATGTGGTTTTCTCATGCTTTGGGTTTCCATGTAAAAAAATGGTGTACTGTGTATGTGTATGATTGTTCATTTGTTCATTTCTTATTTACTCTGCAGTTATTGGATGATAATTTTACATTGATATAATACTTGGATTATATGGTTAAAAAGGATTAATTTTCTCTATTACTGATTCACCCCCCCTCTCAGTAATCAAACACCTATGTGAGCAGTGGAAAGTAGAAAAGTGGAAGAGAATAGGGAGTAGGTATCTCTGAAGGTTGAGCAACTCAGAGGGAGGCAACCTTCAATTTCAAGTGGGAAGGATCAACCTTCTAAATTTTTCAAGAAGGAGTCATGGTACGATATGGCCATATACAATGCTTAGGAGAAGAATATGTTGGATTACTGAGAGGGGGGGTGAATCAGTAATAGTGTAATTATAATCCTTTTTCTTCATATGTTATATCAATGTAGAATTATTATCTAATAATGAGCAGTAATAAATAAACAATCACACATATACACAATACACCAGTGTTTTACGTGGAAACCCAAATTGGGAGAAAACCACAGAACACTTTTTCTTATATGTCTTAAAGAATTACATTCATTGGAAGCACCAACTTCCTTTTTTTTCCAGTTGCAACTCGAAGGAGGCTCCAACCCCCTAGTTTCTCAGGCTACAACTTGAGGGAAGCTCTAACTCCACAATTCTTTGGCTACAACCAAAAGGAGGCTACAACCCCCTATGTTATCCAGATACAACCAGAAGGTGGCTACAACCACCTATCATTGCCTTGTCCTGCCACCCTGAAGTATAAGTAGAATGATGGAACCACCATCACACTATCACTGTGAGATATACCATTGTAAACCTGCACCAATAAATATGAACCATGCATCAACCATTCTTCAACTTGTACCTCAACCTGTAATCAACTTGTACCATAAACAAGTGCATCAACCATGCACAAACCTGTACCAAACAACCTATAATCAAACTGTACCATAAAAAAGTTCCTCCAACCATGTACCAAGTATGTACCAATCGTGTATCAACTATTCATCAACTATGACTCATCAATATGTACCAACATCATCAACTATATACCTCATGTATGTGCCAACTCATCAACTACTTGTCTCAACCATGAACTCAACATGTACCTCAACCAAAATCCCTCATCAATTTCATCATCCAAATCTTATTTGTATCTCTATAATAGACCTGGTGTATATGATCACATTCTTGCAAACCTTATTTAACTTTAACAACAAGAGACTAGCATTTTAATCAAAATTTTCTTTAGTCTCACATGCCTAATTTTGGATTAGTCAACAACCCTAACTTGAAGTAATCATAACTTTGAACCTGTAATGTATAAAGATATGAAACTGATATACAATATTCTTCAGTGTGTTTTTTTCAATTCCTCCAGTTTTCACTACTTGGAACCTCTCAGAAAAGGAGTTATAGCAAAAATGGCATACCTTGCTGAATTCTGGATTATTCTAGAGAGCGACCTTGTAGAGCATGCCCCGCACAAAATATTTTTTTAATTTATCTAAAAATGTTTCATAGCATACTAAACAATTTACCCTAACTAACACATTTGGTCTCACTAAATTTGGATTTATTATGAAGAAGTTATGACGTTTTTACCCGAAACACCTGTTTTTGACTAGTTTCAGGTCTAGCCACAAACCCTATTATCCACAGAGTGTAACTCCCAAAATAAAATGACCCACAAGATGTATTTTTTACCATATATACTTGGGTATGTTTTCTCAATTGAATAACAATTTCACGGTTAGAATCATTATAGAAAAACAGTTATAGCGAAAATGGTGAGATGACCTGTAAATAAAATACCTTAGAAAGCACCATCAAAATAATTTATCCTTCCTTGCATTTTGGCCTTCTTTTCTTCACCTTCCATCATAAATTTGGCTTAGATATCCTTGGTTACCTCAGACACCTATATATATTCAATATTCTCAAGTGTGATTAAAATTAGAGATCCTTGCCTCTTATTTATACTCTCCAAGTAGCTTCCTTAAAAACATCTTCTAAGTCACTTCGCCCACTTTCCTTATTTTAGGGTTAACCCACTTCTAATTTCTCCATTAAATTTATTATTGAAATAATTTATTTTGTATTCACTTTGAATTATAATACACGTATCACTTCACTTTATTATTTACCTTTTAAAATCTCTTAAACCACTTTGACTACTTTGACCTTTTGGGGCTTCTAGATGACATATGAGGGTCCTCCAACTTCGTAAGGCCATAACTCTCAAACCATGAGGAGTTATGTGACATTTCACATACTACCAGAAATGGAATGAAATGTACTATCCATATAGAATAATTTTACCTTCAGATATAGCAAAAATCATACCATTATCCATCAAACAAACTTGGGTGCATTACCCAAACCTGGGTTCTCCAACTTCACATGGTCATAATTCTCTAACCGTGAGGAGTTATGTGACATTATACATATCACCGAAAATGGAATGACAAGAAATATCCATCTATGATAGTTTCCCTGAAAAATTCACTATCCTTCATCTCATTATTCCACAATTAAAGATGGTTCTCTTACTGCACAAAGCGTCTTCCCGTGAGGGATTTCACCATAAGGGGACCACTTTGGAGTTCATCCATATTTACTTCTTATCAACCATGAAAAAACAATAATGAGTCATATTTACATAAAAAAATCTTGGGTCCATTACCCAAACCTTTGTGTTACGGGGCTTTCTTCAAGGGTTGACATCAATGACAACCAACCTTAATCAACAATCTCCCCCTTTGGCATTGATGGCAACACTCTGATGCAATACTGAAATAATATCACTCATGCTCCCCCTGGAACCATGCATCTTTCCTTTGCATCTGATAAATCTGTCTCTATCCTTTGCGTTTGATAAATCTCTCCCCCTTTTTCATCAATGGAAAAGGTATCTTTCCATCTGTGGTTGCTCCCCCTGACTGAACTGTCCTCTTATGGTGCTTCCTTGTGTACATATAAGACATATAAGATAAGCATTCAAAAAGCATTCATTTTAGAGTAGAAATAACTCCAAGTCTTTGGCGAAGATATTCAAAGGCTTCCTGTGGAAGTAGTTTTGTAAATATGTCTTCCACTTGTTCTTTTGTGCGCACATACTCAACTCTGATGTTGTTTTTTGCAACCTGTTCCCATAGAAAGTGATACTTGATTGGAATGTGCTTCATCTTGGAGTGCATCATTGGGTTTTTTGAGATACTAATGGCTAATGGGCTCATCATACTCAACCTATATATCTGTCAAAGTTTGTTTCATCCAAACAACCTATGTACAACATGTTGTTGCTGCAATACACTCTGTCTCGATTGTAGATAGAGATACTGATGATTGTTTCTTGCTTATCCATGATACCAAACACTCAACTAAGTAGAAAAATTCTCCACTGGTGCTTCGTCGGTCATCAATACAACCTGGCCAATTTGCATCTGTGTAGGCAATACGTGATAGATATTTTCCTTTTGGATACCATAATCCAAACTCTTTTGTTCCTTTGAGATATCTGAAGATCCTCTTTACTGCTAATACATGTGATTCCTTTGGTGTTGCTTGAAATTGTGCCACCTGTCCAACTACCTGCATTACATCTGGTCTAGATTTTGTCACATATAGTAGGCTGCCAATCATTGACCTGTATTGCCTCTGATCTGTAGACTTCGAATCATCATCTTTGCTCAACTTACAACTGGTTTGCATGGGAGTGATAACTGGTTTGCAATCTTCCATTACGAACCTCTTTAGCATTGCTCTGATATTGATGCAGGAGCATTGCCAACAACAAGCAAGTGCAGAGGCGGAAGATAGCTGGGACAAGCGCCAACGCATTTCAGCACGTTGCAAAAGTGTTTTGAGATGTTTTGAAATAAATGTGCGGATGTTAATGTAATATTTAAGAGGAAGCACACTTAGATATTGTAAACAGATCTTGAGCGATCTTCTCTCATCTATAGTAGGTGAAGGCATTAATACATAATTAATGTGAGTAGGTAGATTTAAATGTAGATTAGACAGTTTAGAGCGTAGGAGGGAAAACCGACTATAGACACCCTCATCTTGTATCATTGTAACATTAGCATAATCAATCGAGGATAGAGCTCAGAGAGGAGAAGAAGTAGAGAACTGTATTTGAAAACACCCATGTACAGAAGTGTTGGACACACCTACCACACTTAGAGGGGGGGTGAATGAGTGTGGGGTTCTTTTTTCCAAAACTTCCCTCTTGCACAAAAACTCATCAATTAGCATTCAACATTTATTCATTACCCATTGTTGTTATTTATAACCATTTATATGTGAACACATATCAGCAACATATATCAGCAATATATCATCAACAAGTCATCACCACAATGAACATAAAGAACACAAGATGTATGTACAACTTTCTTTTTATTACGGACTACAATC
>ML818079.1:76741-93338 GCA_009831015.1 Picea engelmannii
TCAAGGGAATCATATCAATCAATTACTTGACATCAACCAATGACATCAATCAAACCAAACCATTTACATCAATGACATATGATCCAACAATCTCCCAAGTAATCAAACCATTGGCATCAATGACAACATGATCCAACAAAAAGTCCTGAATTAATACATGAAGCTTTGATACAGACTTATGGTGTGTGATATTCTCTATGTATGTATGTTGAATTCTATGCTTATAGTTGTTTTACTCTTTCTATTGTACATTTGCTTTGATGCTATGTATGAATGATTTCTCATTGAATGTTTGAAATCTGAGAGAGAGAGTAAGGAATGAGTTTCAATTGTTTCTCAACCTGAGTGAGTAAAATTCCTGCAAGGAGTGCAGTGGAGTTTGTCCGCAAGGAGTGCGATGACAAGGGTTCATAGTTTTCATCTATGAAAACTCAGGAGGGATAACATTGTTCTCATTCTCGCGGAAGTGCAAGTTAAGCATAGGAGTCGTGCAAGGTGTGCGCAGGCCAAATAGAGTCTCAGGGCTACAACCTGAGTGAATTGTTGAAAGACTGTTGTCATAAAGAGAGTGCGCAGAGTCGAAGAATTCAATACTTGGAAGTATTTGAAGGGCTTCCGCAAGGCGTGCATGCAGGAGTCTTCCTGAAGACTCGAGTTGTGGAGAAAGTTCAGGAGGGTTAGTACCTTGAAGAATTCAAAGAAAGGCGTGGCAAAGTTACTTTGCAGGAAGAGAAGTTCTAGTGAAGGAATAGCTTGTTCAATTCACAACAATTGTCAAGGAGGAATTGGATGGTCATAATTCTCAGTGGAGAATTCCTGAAATTCCGAGAGCCGCCAGATCTTGCAGAGGAGCAGGGAAGTTACAAAAAGTATTCTTCAAGTGCAAGCTTAGGAGAGATTGGATCGTAGGATCCAAGTCGACAGGAGTCGTTGGATCACTCATGAATTCTCACTTCAGGGATTCGCAAGTTGAATGAACGAAAACCTTGCACCAAGATTTGTGAAATCGTGAAGTGCGAAGTCCCGATAGGGAGAGAAGTTCTGTTGTGGGGCCAACATTAATAACGAGTCATAATTCACCATTTTGGCATTTCGGAGGATAAGGGCTCGAGATATCTGTTCCAAGATTCTCGAAATCGCGAGACATGATATAAGTATGGGGAAAGGATGTCGTCAACCATTTCGGTGGATCGGCATTTCAGGTTTCGGCAGTTGGAGAGTCAAGACTTTTGTCCCGAAAGTCCCGAAGTCACGAGTTGTGATAGGGAGTAACGAGGATTTCAGGATCTCGGCACTTCGGGTGTCGGGATACAAAGGAGGTAGCGCTTGGGGAGAAAAGTCACGAAGCACCAAAGCTAGGCACGAGAGACACGTGGCAGAATCACAAGGTGGGCCCAGGTGATAGATAGGTGAACCTGTGTCACCTAGTGAAAGGAGTCAACAATCCATTGACTTCTCGCATCTCGGGGATTCATGGAATGAGAGCACAGGAGCTCGATGTTGAAACTTGCGAAGCGGTGAGTAGCGAGAGGTGATAGTGTTAAACCTAGACGATGGTCAACGCACAGAGGGCATTCACAAGGGGAGGATCCATACCCATATCAGCACTTCAGGTATCATGAATTTAGAAGACAAAGAGTTGAGAGACTTGGAAGGAGAAGTTGTGAAGTTGTGGACTCCGAAGTTCCGATATCGCGAGAAATATGACCACATTGTTTGGTTAGGGGGAGATTGAAATTTGATGCTTCGTGTTTGATCGCGTGGGCTCAATTCATAAGGACCTGTGGAGAAGCACCATTTTATGTGCGTGGGATTCCCCGAAGAGGAATCAAAGAGTCAATCCGACTCAAGGGCAGGAATTAGAACGATCATGTAGCAGACCTTGACCCGAGGGTCGATAGAGGGTTGGGGGTCTGCATCAGATATACTTGGTTTGAGAAATAAAAATTCCTTGGTTTCTTTGATGTATATGAATTCCCAGAAAGAAGGATAGTTCTCCAATTAACGACATCTCAAATTCATTCTGCATGTCTTTTGCAAATTTCTAGCTTAACCTGTCATCATCACTACCAAAAATAATATCATTAACATAAACTTCAATTAATAAAATATTACCTTGACTTACCTTGATGTATAGGTTGTTGTCTGCACTTTCTTTTCTGAACCCTGCCTACTGCAGATACTTATCTAGATTGGAGTACCATGCTCTAGGAGATTGTTTTAGACCATACAAGGCCTTCAATAATTTACACACATAGTCTGTTTTATCTGACAACTAAAATCCTTCTGGTTGTTCAATATAGACTTTTTCTTCAAGTTCCCCATTCAGAAAAGATGATTTTACATCCATCTGATATACTTTAACATTTTTGGAGCATTCATAATTTAAAACGAAACAGATTGCTTCCATTTTGGCAACTGGGGCAAATGTCTCTTCAAAGTCAATTCCTTCAATCTGTGCATATCCTTTACATATCAATCTAGCTTTGTTCCTTGTAACCTGTCCATCGTCATTCAATTTATTCCTGAAAACCCATTTTGTGTCAATCACATTCTTATTCTTTGGTCTTGGAACCAATTCCCAAGTGTTGGTTGGTTTCGTGATCTGGGGCATTTCTCTGACTGCTTATCTTTTGTTGACTTTGACAAGGTTATCAAAATGCATGTGACCCATTCTTTTGTGCCATAGCCAACTTTCATCTTCCTTTCCTAGACAACGCTTTTCATTTCCAATTTCGCTTAACACATATATGTTGCTTGAAGTTCTTGCAGCTGTAGTAACCAATTTCCCTGAACCTTCTTTTCTTATCTCAGACTTTTGTGAATCGAAAGTAACTTTATGACCTTGGTCACACATTTGACTCACACTTAAAAGATTATGTTTCATATCTTCTACTAGTAGAACATTTTCTGCCTTTTCATTCTTGTTCCCAATTTGGACTGTGCCTTTTACAATGATTTTGGCTGAAAAATCATTTCCGAAGGACACTGATCCATATCTTTCCTTTCGTAATGTAAGAAACTTGTCTCTATCACCTATCATGTGTTTTGAACATCCATTGTCAACATACCAACCAAGTTTCTTCTATTTATCTGGTAGAGCGACTATGCATTCTTCATTGCTATACTGATCGTGTTTTCTTATCCATGTCATTTTCTGAGGTTCTTGTTTGTGACTCTGTTGAGGTTCTTTAGGAGGGACTGCCATTCTGCAATTTTTGGCCATGTGTCCAAAATTGTTAAATTTGTAACATTCCACTTCAATGCTCAATGATTCAAACATGTTGTAACTTCTTCTCTGTGTTTCACTAGGTCTTCTTGAATAACCCCTTTGTGTGTGTCTCTCAAAGTAGTTATTGTTCATGTTGTTAGCTCTGCAATTTACAACTTTATGTCCAAAATTATTACATGCATAACATAAACCAAAAAATAGAGTTTGATACCTAGTAGTTGAAGATATTCTGAAAGGAGGTGCTCTTATGAATCCTTCTTCTTCTTGAGTCCTATCTATCTATTGTTGATTTTGAAATATGAATCTTCTTGGTGGAGGAGTGCCCCTGTAATATTCCTTGTATATCTTTTTATCCCCTTTGATTGTTTCTGCATAGCTTTTTGGATTTGTTTCTTGCTCTGTTATTTTGGAGCTTGATCCCTTTTCTTTCTGATTGTATCCAAGTCTGGACTTGTCAAGATGAGATTTTTGACTGCTGATAATGCCATTCAAAACTTTTGAGCTATTCTGCATATTTTTCTTTGTAATATCCTTTCTTAGTGTGACAATCTCTACTTCTAGGTTTCCAATGATCCTGTCCTTTCCTTCTAGCTGTTCTTTAAGAGATTTTTCAATTCTTTATATTCTTCTATTTGAACCTTCAATTTTGTGATCATTTGTTCTAGTTCTTAAGTGTCCTTTTTCTTATCTAGTTCTGCTTGTAGTTTCTTGTTTTTCTTCTTTTCTCTTCTGATAACTTCTATGGCACTCATTAATTCTTCTCGGAAGTCAACTTCTTCCTCTTCAATTTTTTCTTCATATGCTTCTTCATATTCTTCTTTGGAGTCTTCTTTATCATAATCTTCTATTGCCATGAATAGAACTCTCCCTGTTTCACTGTCACTGACTTCATCTTCATCTGATGATGAGATGTCTTCTTTAGTGCAAATTTTTTTCTTGAAAACTTTCTTTGTAGTTCTTTTACCTTTATATGTTTGTATTCCTTTTGAGTAACCTTCATCATTTCTCTTTTTCTTATGAGGACATTTGTTAGAAAAATGACCAATACCATCACAATTTAAACAAACTAAAGGAACCTTACCTCTATACATATCGTCGGTTCCCTTATTCAGTCTTTTGATAAAGTTGGCCACTTCTTCATCATCTTCCAAGACGTCACTGTTGTTGCTATGTTCTTCTTTTTGCCTTCCCTTTTTCTTTGACTTTTTGGATGCTTTGAAGGCTGCTTCTTTTATATCTGGATTTTCCTGTTTAGTTCTCATTTCATATGTTGTGAAGATTCCATGTAATTCGTCCATGCTTATTGAGTTTAGATCTGATCTTTCTTCTAGTGCTGATATCTTAGGGTCAAATCTCACAGGAAGAGATTGTTACACATAAAAAATACCGACTTTGATAGTGTCACAAGTGTCATCATTACAAAGGTCACAAGTGTCACACTTTGCTCACAAGTGTCGCAAGTGTTAAAGAAAGCATACTGTCATGATGCCTATGTCTTGCCTATAACGACATGAGAAGGACACTTGAAACACCTCAAACATTTGATTTGGAAGAAAAGAAATGAGTCAGCAAGCTTATAAACCTTTTTCCATCTGAAAGCACTCCAAAAACTGAGTTTTTGGAGGGGAGCACTCCCCTATACCTCTTCTGGGAGTGCTGGCGCTCCCCCATACACTATCTGGGAGCGTTATAAAGCTTCTTTGGCCCTTCTGGGGGAGAGCTGGTGTTTTTAGGGGTGTTGGCACTCCCCTTAAGCCTACTGGGGAGCGTTGTACCACTCTGATGGCCCTTTTGAGGGAGCGCTACCTATTATGGGCAGCAGTTGAGTTGTTGAGATGAATGAGGGAAGGATCCTTTCATTCTTGGAAGGCAGTTGGATTCGAATCCCTAGTCCAGCCATGATCTTAGGGTAGATCCTCAACTGAAGGAGGCAAATCCTCAACTCCCCCAAGGATATCTCAAGTTGTTGAGCCTCTCCAAGGCTATATAAGAAAGATTTCTAATGGTGAAAGGGGACTGGAAAGGGAGAATCACACCAAACTTATGATCTTATAAGTGGTGCTGGAACAGAGTATTTTGGAGGCAAGAGACATATGATCTCATAGGGAGCAATTAGTGAAGCTATCATCATTTGGATCGTGGATCTTTTGAGCAAAGGGTTAGACAAGGAGGACTTGGTGAAACTGTTGCAATCCATCTACGAATGTAAGCAATGTTCTATCCTCATTAATATAATTTGTTTGGCCTGTTTCTTTCTAATTTGTGTTCAATCTCACATGAATTTGTCTCTTTAGTAGATAGACCTATTTCGGACTAATATTGATAGAGTAGGAAGTGGTCGTACTTTGTTTGTCTACAGGGCTGATCGAAGAGCGAAAGATTGGAGCTCAACTCAGAGCATGCAGGGACAAACACCGGTAAAAGGTACTTCTTTTCTCCTTCCTTCTCACACACTAGTCCACCTAGATCTAAAAGGAAGTTAGTGACCATGATAAGCACTTTCTGTCTTAGATTTAAGAGTCTAGCTCTGTGAGGAGATCTACCTGTCCGCAGGGAGATTTTCCTTCAACAGAAACTGGTGACTCCACTGGGGAGAATCAAATCAAAACTTTTGGTTTTGATTTTTCCTCATAGACCTTGTCTTACCATTTGATTATTTTCAGACCTTGTTCACCCCTTTTTTGCTTGATTTCATTTGCCGATTGACTCTTTACCCCATCACACTCAGCTTACCTGTCAAAAATTTGATCAAAATTTTGGGTTTTTGGACATTTTTATGAGTTTTTTGAGCCTGGTGCCCCCCTGCCCATGTTAGCAGAGCACCAGCACTCCCTGGAAGTGTTAGAAAGAGATTTATAATGCTCTGGTGGCCCTTATACTAGAGTTCCAACCCTTTTTTTCCCAAAATCCCTTCAAAATTTGTATTTTTTGGAGGTCCAAACCTTGTTTTTTCACTTGCTGAGCTGCTTTGTGATTCAATGATTCTTTCTTTGACCTTTGAAATGCTTCCTCCTGAGAATTAAACACCTTATTGTTTAGATTTTATGCCCTTCTTCATTATTTTTGAGTTTTTGTTGTTGAGAGCTTGAAATCGATCCCTTGCTTTCTTCTCTCCTATCTGACTGAGCAGGAACTCTAGTGAAGGACATTAGAATTTCGTGACTCTTCTTATTTGGTTCTTTGAGGTCATCTGATCCAATTTATTTCTCCTTCCTTTTGTGTTTTTTATTTTCTTTCTCTTGTTTGATTGTAAAAGGGTGTGTTTTTTGTGTGAAATATGCATTTTCTTGTCTGAATCTCCTTGATCTGAAAGGGTAGTTGGCAGGACAAGTTTTTCATTAAATTGATCATCATTCGCATGAAAACGAAAAAAGTACATCTTAATGATTAGTTTGCATATTAGTTTGCATTTCTAAAATGTTGTAGCGTCATATTGGATTTGATTGAGAACAAAATTGGTTGAGGGCATTCCTTATCAAGTGTTCGATAGTGAAAACGACTCTTCCTCTTTCCCTTAAATAGGTATTCATTGAAAAGAAATGATTGCTTATCATATTTCATGCATATTTTTGGGAATTGAGTCATCGTTCCATCAGTTTCACTTTCGTACACCCTCTGAGTAAACAACAGCCATTAAAATCAATGCTTAACTAAAATTTATTAGACTTTTTACATCTTTGTTAGCAAACCTACATTAGTTTAAGGTGTAGGGATTTGGAATAGGTTGAAAGGATAACTTTCCAAAGCTATCAAACAAACTTAGTATCTTGTGGTAGGGAGAGTCAAATACAATTGTCGTATTAGTTTGTTGGGATCCCCCTCTCACACAGGGGTTACGCACGAGATCACATTCGAGTGAGTTACAGAGATTATCCCTCCGTGGTTCAACTATTTGTAGTGGTCGGATCGTATATTGGGGGTCACTGGAAGGTATAACCATGATTATGTGAGGGAGCCTTTCAAGTTGATTTCGGACTTGTTATCCTGTCCATACGTTCCGACTGGACTGTCGATTGTACCCACCCAGGGGTTGACTACGAGTTGGTGACCTTAGTAGCCACAATCTTTAGGGTCTCACACAAGGTGACGGTGAAGGGAAGTCTCACTGTACCTAGAACAGACGTTGGTCAAACTCACTCGGGCTCCTTGGAGGGTAAATCCACAATTACTGCGTGGAAGCTTGCACCAAGGCGTAAGTCCATTAAGCAGGTCATCAATGTAACTGATCCACCCATTCTATCCCTGCCCCTTCCTATTTTGATCTCACGACATTGGATTTCATCACCAACTAGTGGTTTCATCATAGGAAGGTTTGTTTGATTGATTGCTTCTTAGATTCGTAGCGTGTGTTGTTTGTTTTACTTAGTGGACCTTAGGTCGAGTCAGTGATAATGTAGTCGAATCCTAGGAGTACCAATGGAAGAACCCCTTCTCTTGGGGAACCTTATACCTTTCCTTCGTTTGCAAACTTTGGTCCTCCATATGTTTCCACACTAAGTCTTCCAGGACTCACTATTGGATTACTAGTTTGGTTGTTCCCCATTCCGGTGATCCCAAATCCTCCCAATGTTTTAGTTGCACCTAATACTTTGGATGTCAATACAACACCCACACATCAACCTCACATTGACTTTTCACCTTCTTTGCCCATTAAGTCTCCTTCCATTTCTCCTTCTTCGCCTAGTGAAATCTCTAAAGAAAGTAGACAGGTTGATCAGAAGAAGAAGAAACGAAAAGAGAAGAAGAAGAAGAACTCGAAAAGGACAAAGACCCCAACAACATCAGATGTTGGCTCTAAGAAACCAGGTATTGTTAATAGTATTGGGAGTGTTGATGAGGTCAACAAGATTAAAATGAAGAATCCAAAACCCAAATTCCCTTGCAGCCTTTGTAAGGGTGGCCACTTTCTGAGGGATTGCCCCGGTCTTACCCAGGTCTTAGAAATGTGGTCCTCCACGTCATCATCCTTTGTCGGTCATGCCAATGATACCCTGTCAACTAGTGATGTTCAAGTTGGTAAGAATAAGAAAACTGTCAAGTTCCCTTGCATGTTATGTAAAGGTGATCATTACTCTCACTTTTGTCCTCCCATGGACGAGGCTTCTTCTCTTTTGGAAAAACTTCAACTTCCAAAAGGTTATCGTAATATTTCCTCCGAACCATCATTGGTTGATGGACTGGTCAATCTGGTTCCATCCCCGGTCAGTCTAGTTGATCAGGTGGTCAATCTAGTTTCCTCCTCGATTGAACCACGAACCCAAGTAGCTGATCCAGTTGCGTCATCGATTAGCCCCGCTCTTCATAAAAAGAGTGACACCAAAGCGGTCGATCCATTTCCACCCGTCGACCCCATTCTTCCCTTGGAGAATGAAACTCAAGTGATTGATCCAGTCCCTTCCTCGGTCAGTCCCACTCTTCCTCTGAAGAGTGCCAAAGTGGTCGATCCAGTTTCACCATCGGTCGATCCCATTCCTCCGTCGAGGAATGTCAAAGTGACTGATCCAGTCCCTTCCTCAGTCAGTCCCACTCTTCCTCTGAAGAGTGCTAAAGTGGTCTATCCAAGTTCACCATTGGTTGATCCGATCCAATCATCGGTCGATCCTACTCTCCTTCTAGAGAGTAAACCCGATACTGCCCATGTTTTTCTCGTTAATACAGACTCTACCATACCGGGGGGCATTCCTCCTTCTCCCACAAAACCCCCTCCAAGTAATGAGGCCATCCTTTTTTATTGGGGTGTGCTAACTAGACCTCATCTTCCCTCCCACATTCCTTTCCAGATTATAGTACAGGTTTGTGGTTGGGACGTTCCTCAAACACTGATAGATGAAGGTGCGTCCGTTAGTATTTTATTTTCTGTTGCTTGGTACGCTTTGGGTTGTCCGCAGCTTGCACCGGTTACACAGAATCTATTAGCCTTTAACAGAAGAACTAGTCAACCTTTAGGGATCCTTCCTCAGTTTCCTATAACTTTGGGAGGGAAAACTGTCTTTATCAATGTCATGGTTGTTATCACTGAAATTTCATCCGCACGTGGCGACAAGAACTCTGCATCGTCAAAACAGAAAAGAAGTCATTCATGGCACAAGGTTAAATCCACAGCACAGCAAAAGGGTCAAAACTATACAAAATGGCCAAAAAATTGCAAGGCGCTTTACATCCTCTGGGCGCGCTCGCATATGCGCATAACAGCTTCGTACAAGGCACGCATATGTGCACAAGGCACGGCTGTTTGGCGAAAAACCCGCGCACCTGCTAAACGGTGCATTTATTGAAACTGGTCGGCTTCTCAACCACTAATGGATCGGCTCCCAAGTCGATTTGACACCAAATCAGAGCTCAATCCTCATGGTGGGCCGGTCAAAGACCTAATTGTGCCCTAAAGAGCCCCTTTTCACATTCAAAAGAGGCCACATAATAACCCAATGCTTGGCTATAAAAAGCCATGAATGACCGCCATTTTCTCAAGGAATTCTTCATACTGTTATGCTGCTGAGATTGCTAAGGACTCATTCTTTGGCAACACACATTGGAGGTTGCATTTCATAAGCTATTCACCCCTCACTTGAGTGAATAAGCTTGGAGTTCTTTCACCCACATTTTTTATCTTTTCATTGTAAAGGAGAGCAAGCTTTGAGGGCCTCAAGAGCCTTCCATTGGAGAAAGGAGGGACCCAAGTCCCCTTTCTTCTTTGTGTATCTTTGGATTTCATCAACAGATCAACTTATACATTGGTGATATTGGTCCATTTGTCTCTATTTTTCATTTTCTCACATGCTTTTAGTTTTTATTAGTTTTAGTTTAGTTTTTGTTTATTGCTTTGTTGTTTTTCTTTCTAACCTTTTACCTCACAGCTGTCATGCCTAGCAGAGCCCAACTGGGCATGTAAGCACTCATAATTTTCTCACACAGTGACAAATTGGGTGCAAACAATGGTAGTCTGAGACCCCTTGGATTTCACTTTACTCCTTGGGCAGGATTATGTCTATGCTATGAAAGCTCTTGTATCCACCCTTTTCCGTGTGATATCTTTCCCTCACGATGGAAGAATTGTGACTATTGATCAAATTTTATTCATCGGCCCTGACTGGGTTACCTCCCTAAGTGGTTCTTATATGCAGACAGTATCGACCCTGTCGCATGTCAATTATGTGGCGTTGTCTCCCATGACCTCAAATTCCGATGATTTGGATCCGGTAGTTGACATGGTGATCTCTTCGGTAGGGTTATTGGAGCTCGATCTCCTTACCCATGTCACGACCCTCGACATGTGTTCCTTCCAGAGTGATTGTATTCCATCCAACGAAGATATCTTGGAATCCATGACCGAGTTTTGTCCCTTGACATGGTATCCTTCCAGAGCGTTATCCTCTTGGAAGCCATGATCAAGAAGAAACCACGAGCATAGTTTCTCTTCTCTGTGGCAATCTCATTAAAAAATGAAACAGAGGCCCTGAGCATAGTTCTTTTATTGTGTCAAGCTCGTTAAAAAATGAAACAATCACCTCTCTTGAACCTTCTTTTCATCCACCCTTAGCCCTCGGTGAATGAATTGAAGCTTGGAAGGCATGTCTCCAGCCTTTGATGATTTTTCTGGAGTTAAGCCACTAGCTTTCAAGATGGAGGCATACCGAGCTTAGTCTTTGTTCTTTCTCATGCTCGTAAATACATGAGAATGCATCTGGGTAGACTTTTATCTCTTTTTCGGACCTGTATGGATACACGAAAAAGGAACCCCTTGGAGTCTCCTTTAAGCTCTTTTCAGACTCTCTATACATGAAAATATTGTTGAGTGATCTTGCTTTCTTTCCCACTCGTTAAATGGTTTGAAAGGGCATCTTTCGAGTGATAATTTATCTCTTTTTCGGCCTCACGAGACTAACATTATGAAAAAGGACAACATTGGAGTCATCTTTAAGTTCTTTTCAGACTCTCTAAACATGAAAAGATTACTGAGCGACCTTGTTCTCTTCACGCTCGTTAAAGTATTTGAAGAAAACATCTGTTGATCTATAATTTATCTCTTTTTCGGTCTCGTCATACTACTTTACGAAAAAGGAACTGAGAGAGTTCTCTTTTAAGTGTTTTTCCAGACTCTATAATCATGAAAAACCTTCGAGTTTTCTGTCTTTGGACTCGCTAAAACAAACATCGACAGGCCCATATGATATCAAACCCTTACTTCTTCCAGTTCATTAAACAAAGGAAGAGGAACTTACCGAAGGTGAGTTTTATCGAGCATGTGTTATCCTCCTCGATCTCGTTAAATTAAAAAGAGGTACTCGTCTTTCTGGATGGGGGAAAAATTAAAGGAAGAAAGCCAAGAAGTTTTGTGAGAACATTACCAAATAACTCTTAGAGTCGCCCTTGAACATGACACTTTGTATTTTGCACGCATTATAATCCGCTAAACCTCTGCACTGAGCCAATCCTTTGAGTTTCTTTCACTCCTTTGGGTCACCTGACGTAAGTCACAACATCCACTGCATCATCAATTTTTGGTCCATGTCATGTTTCTGTTGTTGTGCCTCAATGTTCAAGGGAAGTATCTTCCTTGAGATTCATCCATCACAAATATCTTGTCTCAATACCCATGTCAGTCCTTGTTCATTTGATCTGCCAATTACATCTCTATGTCTGTTTCGTGTCGTTGATGGGGGATACATCAAGGCCCTCCTTCGACGAGCCTATTTCTGTCGAATTCAACATATTATCCAGGAATCAGACCTAGAAATCAGTTAGTACTTTGGGACCTACATGCCTCAATGGCAGGCCTCCTCATGTCCGACAACAGGTTTACACCATTGACCTCTGATCGATTGATTCCATGGATGTTCAACTCCAGCTCATCCATTCACATTTGTTGGAATGTACTAGAGTACCTTGGGAATCATTGACATTAATGGTGATCTCCCTCACGCTTGTTAACGATTTACATCATTGACCGGTAATCAAGTGGTTTCTGCCATGTTCGACATCAGAACATCTATTCACATGGTTAGATTCGTACTACATCGGGATCGGTAAGAAGACCCTGGGTTGATGATCTAAAAATATGACGAAGACTTGATAAACTTGATTAAATTAAATTGCAAGTGAAATGTTATGTGTTTAAGGCAACCGGATCAATTTGCAACACATATTAAAGGATTACTTATGTAGAAATAAACATAGACAGCATCAAAAATCATTGAGCATAAGACATAAACACAGCAACTTGATAAAGGAGTTCACCCCACTTCGGGCTACATCTCCTGGTCCAGCCTCCAAATGGATCTTTTATATTAAATTTATCAAAGTGCTTAAAAACAAGTCTTACAGTGCTCAAATCAACAAAATGACTGCTCCAATGGCTCCGCAGCATGCCAAAACCCCTGTCTAGACTCTGACGGCACCTGAAACGGTCGAAAAATGAAGAAGATAGCTTCCTTGAAGTCTCCCCTCCTTCTTTGTTGTCTCTGGTTCTACAATCTGCACTTTTGCACACATGAACCTGGAACACGCTCCAAACGCGCATTATAACCTGGCACCGGGCGCAACCGCGCCAACGGTGCAAACCGTAGGACGGTTAGGGTGCCTCCAGCCCCCAACCGCCTCGGCATGTGGTCATATGCCCATACAACCATAGGCTGGGCGCAAAAAGTGGTTGAACTGTTGTAACTCCCGCGCAACCGCATTGTACTATGGTTAAATACAAAAACCCGCGGGTTATCAAACCACGCGCAAAGGTATAATCGTTACATATATTACATATGTGTTAACACATTACACTTTGTGTTAATGCGTTGAACAATGGTTATAACATATATGAAATAGTACTATAGCCAAATGTTCCCGCACGACTATTTAATACATGGTCGTATTACAAATGAAAAATAAAACCGTGGGTCGGGGCTTATGCCCCGACCCGCCCCCCTATCCATATGTCATATTATATTAACATAAATACATATATTCCCACATTTCAAACAAGGAACAAAGGACGGACAGTTGGCTAGCGCGCGAATGTTAAAACTTTGGCAAAGGGAGAGGTCCCGAGGTCGAACCCCGCGGACCCATACATTTTATACAAACTCATTCAACCATAAACACCAATGTTACGATGACACGTGGCACCAAATGGTTGGGCCACGTTTTCACACAACATTACCCACAAGTGACACGTGTCCATCCATGATTGGTCAACCACCATCAAATGAACATATGCCACGTCATCAATTTCCATGTCATCATGAGGGTACGGCCTGCCACGTGGCCGTACGGACAGGTACAGTCAACCCCCAAATTTGACCTTTTTGACTTGACGATAAAATCGCGATATCTCCTCCATACGGACTCCATTCGCGAAAATAAATATACCGCCGGAATCAGGAAAACGAGACGGACGCAATGGCACTGTTTTCGTCTCGATCCGAGCACTTTGAAAATTGAGCAAATTTTGATCCCCTGATCAGTTGAGTGATCACTTTGATATGTACTTTGTGCATGTTGCGATGGAGTTTCTCTTGAACAATGACACATATACTGTTACATAGATCCACTTTGTATTGGTCGTGGCTATGTCTTGTCATCTCATAGATCCACTGTGTATTATTCATGGCTACAATCAGTTCAGGTCATGGGAGTATAGATCCATAGTGTATTTTCAGTGGCTATACCTTTTATCAATACAATAATGGATCTGCAGTGTATTTTATGACGGCCATATCTTGCAAGTCCTGATCACCCAAGCATAGGTATGCCTTCCTTGGGTTTGAAACATGTCATAATATTTGTTGGATGTTTGTGTGCATTTTTTGTCAGGTTCTCTACGTCTATACCCTTTCTTGAAAGTCTACAAAGCATTTCAGTTATCAGTTCTCATCTTCTAACTTCATACTTTGGAGGGCAATCTATTACACATCAAAAATACTCACTTTGATAGTGTCGCAAGTGTCGTCATTACAAAGGTCACAAGTGTCACACTTTGCTCACAAGTGTCGCAAGTGTTAAAGAAAGCATACTGTCATGATGCCTATGTCGTGCCTATAATGACATGAGAAGGACACTTGAAACACATCAAACATTTGATTTGGAAGAGAAGAAATGATTCAAAAAGCTTATAAGCCTTTTTCCATCTGAAAGCACCCCAAAAACTGAGTTTTTGGAGGGGAGCGCTCCCCTATACCTCTTTTGGGAGTGCTGGCGCTCCCCCTTACACTGTCTGGGAGTGTTATAAAGCTTCTTTGGCCCTTCTGGGGGAGAGCTGGTGTTTTTAGGAGTGTTGGAACTCCCCTTAAGCCTACTGGGGAGCGTTGTAGCAATTTGATGGCCCTTTTGAGGGAGCGCTACCTATTTTGGGCAGCAGTTGAGTTGTTGAGATGAATGGGGAAGGATCCTTTCATTCTTGGAAGGAAGTTGGATTTGAATCCCTAGTCCAGCCATGATCTTAGGGTAGATCCTCAACTGAAGGAGGCAAATCCTCAACTCCCCCAAGGATATATCAAGTTGTTGAGCCTCTCCAAGGATATATAAGCAAGCTTTCTAATGGTGAAAGGGGACTGGAAAGGGAGAATCACACCAAACTTATGATCTTATAAGTGGTGCTGGAACAGAGATATTTTGGAGGCAAGAGACCTATGATCTCATAGGGAGCAATCGGTGAAGCTATCATCATTCGGATCATGGATATTTTGAGCAAAGGGTTAGACAAGGAGGACTTGGCGAAACTGCTGCAATCCATCTATGGCTGTAAGCAATGTTCTGTCCTCATTAATATAATTTTCTTGGCCTGTTTCTTTCTAATTCGTGTTCAATCTCACATGAATTTGTCTCTTTAGTAGATAGACCTATTTTGGACTAATCTTGATAGAGTAGGAAGTGGTTGTACTTTGTTTGTCTACAGGGCTGATCGAAGAGTGAAAGATTGGAGCTCAATTCGGAGCATGCAGGGACAAACACCGGTAAAAGGTACTTATTTTCTCCTTCCTTCTCACACAATAGTCCACCTAGATATAAAAGGAAGTCAGTGACCATGATAATCACTTTCTGTCTTAGAGTTAAGAGTCTATCTCTTTGAGGAGATCTACCTGTCCGCAAGGAGATTTTCCTTCAACAGAGATCGTAGTACGTTTTGAACAATTACAGATTCTTTGATTTCTTCTCCCAATCCTATGATTTCATTTACTATTTCATCAACTCGTAAAAATTAAGCTGCAATATTCTCATCTTCCTTCATCTTAATTTGTTCGAGCTGACCTCTGTAAGTTTGAAGCTTTGTTTCTTTGACTTTTGAATCTCCTTCATAAATATTTTGAAGTTTGTCCCAAATCTCTCTAGCAGATTTACAATGTGCAACTTTGGTGAATACGGTTTCACTAAGACCATTCAAAAGTTCATTTTTGGATGTGGAATTATTCTGACCGAGTTTCACTTCTTTGTCAATTGTTGGTGTAACTGCTGGTGTTGTGTATCCATCTACAATTGATTGCCAAATTTCAAATCCCTGTGCATGTATATATGTTTTCATCCTTATGCTCCAAAATGCATACTTCTGTCCATTGAACTGTGGTATTCCATTTTTTATATAGGTTGTTGCTCTCCATGATCTACCTTTCAGTGGTTAAAATGATTTCTGAAGGAACCTACTCCGAAACCATTTGTTGTATTACTAAGAGGGAGGGTGAATCAGTAATAGAGAAATTTAATCCTTTTTAACCATATAATCCAAGTGTTATATCAATGTAGCGTTATCATCCAATAACTGAAGAGTAAATAAGCAATTAACAAATGAACAATCATAAACATACACAGTACACCAGTGTTTTATGTGGAAACCCAAAGAGGGAGAAAACCACATAATGATTTTTCTTATATGTCTTCAAGAATTACATTCAATGGAAGCACCAACTTCCTTTGTTTTCTAGCTGCAACTGGAAGGAGGCTCCAACCCCCTTATTTCTCAGGCTACAACCTAAAGGAATCTCCAACTCCCCTATTCTCTGGCTACAACCCCCTATGTTATCCGGCTACAACCAAAAGGTGGCTACAACCACATGTCCTTGCCTCATCCAACCGCCTTGAAGTAGAAGTAGAATGATGGAACCAATGTCACACTATCACTATGATATATACTGCTGTAAATATGTACCAATAAACCTAAACCATGTATCAACCTGTACCATAAACAAGTGCATCAACCATGCACCAACATGTACCAAACAACCCGTAATCAACCTGTACCATAAAAGTGCATCCAACCATGTACCAAGTATGTACCAATCATGTGTCAACTACTCATCAACTATGACTCATCAATATGTACCAACATCATCAACTATATACCTCATGTATGTGCCAACTCATCAACTACTTGTCTCAACCATG
>ML818079.1:96434-133166 GCA_009831015.1 Picea engelmannii
ATATAAGTTGAAAAAAGAGGACGTCCTAGGCCTAATTGAGTTTACACCTAGGGTTTGGACTCTTAGGGTTTGAAAAGCCTTGTCCCCAAGCAACACTTTTCAGCCCTAGACTTATATTTTAAAGCTAGCTGTTTTGCCAAAGATTTCTAAGGAAAGAGGGAGGAGCATGAGGCCTAGCTTTAGCTACACTGGAATGAGCCTCCTCCCCTTAGGGTTTTGACTTGGTGGCCCTGCCATTGCAGCACCATCAAGCCTAACTCTCCCGTCCTTAGAGTTAGATTCTCCCAAGCCATTAGCCTTACTCCTTGACTCCATTTACCCTAAGTCACTAGTCTAAGTACAAAATGTTGAGATCTTTGTGTTAGAAACAACCTCTTTCAAACTCTAATTTTGAAACCCTAACTAACCCTAACAATTTTACTAACCCTAACTAGCTAGATGACGTCATGCCTATATTGAACTTTTGATTGGTATAAAAAATTGCGGCTAGGTCATCCTTTGATTGGCATTGATGTGTTGAATATTTTCATTGGTCTAATTTGCAAAACGTCCACCTCTTTGCCTCCTAAACTAACCTCAAATTAGGGCTAACGTCACCTTTGTAGCAGCAACAATATTGATGACGTTACCCCTCCTTTTAAACTTTGTTTAGTGTGAAACGTTGTGGTTTTATTAACATCTAAGTGTTGGGCAATTTTTCATTGGCTTGTTTAACAAAACTTCCACTTATTTTTCTAGCTAAAACCAACTAGAAATAGGGCTGACGTCACCCTCAAAACTGTATAGTGATGCAGCAACAATATTTATATATGAGCAGATTTATGATGTTTATTGCATTGTGATAATACAAGGATTTGATTTTATACATTGAATGCCTATATCTCTTGTGTATTTATTAAAGAAGTGACATAAAGTATAAGTTTTAATTGAAATCATTGACTTCGTTAATAATTACATTTGATATTGCTCATATATGTTAAAGATAGTCATTGATATTGTGAAGTACTAACCACTGCAACACATTCTTTTAGTTTTATCTGCCTTGTCTCGCAAACAGGTGCCATCCAGTGGAATATCTTCTTCTGTTTGACTATCATTTTGGCAGTAGTCTGTGAAGGAAAAGCTTACCTTGACTTTTGACCTCTAAACCCCTGATTCTTTTCCCTCGGAACCCCAGATTACTAGGGACGTCTCCCTTGGGATTAGCCACCGTAAATAGAAAGAGCTCCCCATCGAGGTGACAGTGGGTGGGGAAGTTACTGTTACTTCAGTTTGAGCCTTGAATTCAAGCTACCTAAACCTATCCTTTAAACTGTGCGATAACAGTCATAAACCTCTAACCATAAAGAGTTATGTGATGTTGTACATACCATCAGAAATGTCATGACAAGAAATATCCATCTAGGATAGTTTCCTTGACAAATTCACTATCCTTCATCTCATTATTCCAAAATTAAGCATGGTTTGTCTTACTCCGCAAAGCGTCTTCCCATGAGGGATTTCACCATAAGGGGACCAATTTGGATTTCATCCATATTTACTTATTATCAACTATGAAAAAACAATAATGAGTCATATTTACATCAAACAATCTTGGGTCCATTACCCAAACCTTTGTGCTACAGGGCTTTCTTCAAGGGTTGACATCAATGACAACCAACCTTAATCAAAAAAATACTTCTAGGAGCATGTTCAGAGGTAGTGAGTCTTCAAATATAGGTTAGACCATCATGGAAGCGATAGATTCTATGTGAGATGTGTTATCGCACAATATATACTTTCCCAAATCCTAAAGGCAAGTAGGCTTATATTGACGTAACACAGAGGTATCCCTATCACTGTCACCCCAATAGGGTACCTATTTATCTTTAGGAGGAGAAAAACCTCACTCCAAGGGAGATGTCTCGGGACCTAGTTGGTTGATGAAAGGAAAAAAAGACACGGTGAAAACCCACCCCTCTCTCTAGGTCACTCAACAAAAGAAGTCACTCGGGTAAAGTTTAAAGGGACAAGGGAAAGTGAAAGTAGGTCTGTAGCTTCCCTTTACCAATGAAACATCAAACATTAGTAGTAACAATGATATCAACAATTATAATCAGTGACTTCTTAGAGAAATTATGTGCTGCTAGAACAAGTTATATATAAAGATGAGATTATAGCAACAACAATTTATCTTGAAAAAATGCAAGTTATGATGATAGGAAAAGATATAAAAGGGCTTGCAAACTTGATAATACTTTGTCACTCATGATTTTCAAGATTAACACAAGTTAATAAATGAATGAAATGGCTGTCCAAAAATTTATAACAACATTAATTAATGATGATGACATCAATGGAAACCACTTCAGAAAAGTACTATAATAAATAAATAAGACACTACTTCAATATCCAATGATTATTGTTTTCTTAGTACAAATTCTCAATGGTTTTGTGAATGATTTTAGGGATATTAGGGGCTACAACAGTGGCTGTAACAATGACTATGAAATCGATAACAACTTCAGAATTTGCACTTTAGAAAGGAAATTAAACACACATTTTAACACTTATTGATAGTACCTTACCTTATACAAAGTCTGGGATGACTTGTATGTTTAGTAGGCTGATATAAGATGCAAAATGATAGTTGTAGTAGTGATTATGACAACAACAACTTGGTTGTTCATATTTCTAGGTTATGTTAGAAAGTTAGTTAAGGTTAGTAGAGTATCAATTGGGGAATTGAACTTGAAAGTTGATGATCCTTGTCAAAGGTCAAATGAGGATGACTAGTGCCTTTCTAGGGAAATGGAGTCAAATATGTAGGCTTATTCTAAGGCTTCTAATTAATGATAATACACAAAAGTCTAATAGGGAAAAAATATAGGAGGAGTAACAACTTAAGTCCTCATAGATTTCGACCTCAAGAAACAAAGTGATAGGGTGTAGGTACTTCTACACCTTAGAGCCTTTCTCTCCTTAGAATTTTTATGGAATATAACTTAGGCAACAATAACCAAATGCAAATTCTTAGAGTGCTATAAATTTAGGGCTCTAGGGTTTCACTAGTTATTGGATCAATTTAGTGAAAACCTTGGCAAATAAAAAGTAAGAAAGTAGCAACCTAAGTTTCTTACTTCAAGCATTAAATACACCATGCAATTTCATAATATTTTATGAGAAAATAAAACCATACGATAAACTATTCAATAGATGACAAAATGTAGATTTCACTTACTTGCACCAAGAATAATCATGAATATACCATGCTAGATCACCACAAAACTCCAAAAAATGATCCAAGTTGCAAATATAAGAATTAAACAAGAGTGACACCTCATAATTTCAGCCAATAACCCTAATAGCATGCAAATTTCAGACCTCATTGTCTCCAAGGACAAGTTTCCATGAAAATGAATGTCACTTTCTGCTTATTTATACAAAATTTAACCTAAAATTAATTTTAGTTCATAATTACTAGGCCGACCTGGCCAATTTTTTACACAAATTAAATCTGGACAAAATAAAATTAATTTGCATATAAGAATCACTCTAGGGGTGACTTCATTCCCCTTTAGGGTGACTTTGAGCCCCAAGTATGGAAAACTAGGCAGGGAAGGTGAACGTTGGGCCTCCAAAGGCCTGAAACCCTGCCCACATGTGTCAATGCCTCATAAATTATGTACAAGATGAGAAGACTAGTTCTAGATGATATCTAGGGTATCCAAGATGATGTCCAGGTCCCTCAAGGGATAACTTCCATGTGGGAGGAAAACGATCCCCTGGGTGTAGGTCTTCCAAGGTGCCTCCAAAGGCAACACCCTTCTTTCTCCTGGTGCAAGTTTTCAATCCCTGTCATGCCCCTTGGCTGGGGTCTCAACATCCATCGGTGTGATTTGAGCCCTATGAAGGTCAGAGCTAATCATTCCCTCATGTGCACCTGTCCTCTACGAAAGGTCCTGCAACAACAAAAAGTACGCCCTCCAGGGGTTCATAAGTCACAAGGATCATAGCATGTAAATCACATCCAATAATTAAATTATCCAAACATTTGCATCAAACCCCCCTTAACCCAAACAAATGCTCAAAGACGTTATTCAATTTGACAACTTAGTTTTGGATAAGGTCTCAGGGTGTCCTATTGGGATAACCTCTCTTAAGTTTGGGGTGTTTCCCAGGTGGGATTTATTCCAAGTCATGTAAGTGTATGAGGTGGCATGGGGTAAATATTTGGGCATGGGGTGCATGTGATAGTAGGGAAATGTAAAGTCTTTCCTGTGGGTGACTTTGTAGAAGGAGAGATACACCTTGTCATGAATTCAATTGTTTCCTATCCCATTCATTTCCTTTTACTCTTATCTTTATTTATTTTGGTCTTTTTCTCTTGTGCTTCAAGGAAATAGTTGAGGGCCACTATCTTGGCTTGATGACCAGAGGTGACAACATTATCCAAAAAAATTCATGGAAATGAGAAGGCTGGCTCATGATGAGACCCCCTTTCTCTAGCTATGCCACCAATAACCACTACCATGGCTTGGTGACTAGATAGGTGGTAGTATCATGACACTACATGTCCATGGTCATAATAGGCCAGTTCATGATGACACCTCATATCCATCAACTAATACCTTGAGTGTTTATGTTATCTTATGGGTCCCCTTTTCTTACTGAGAATAATTTCACTTCTTTCTCGGGGATCCATGGGCAAAGAATATCAAAGGTTTCAACATTTAATTTTAACTCTTTCCAGCTACTTTTACCCTCTGGGGCTTAATCCCCTTCTTCCCACAAGGTAAGGTACAACCGTTCCTAGTGTAGCGAATCCCAATGCCCAAAACATGATAGGGGATTTGGAGGGGAAAAAGATGGAAAGTGGTAAGTATGGAGGGAAAAAATGATGACTTTTCATAGATCCACCCAATAGAAACCCATCCTAAAGGAAAATCAACTTACTAGGGCACCATGTCACCCTTCCATGTATGAACAAGGAAACAAGAATAATTTCCAAGAAAATGTCATGAAATGAAGAAGGATTCAATACAACATGTTCAAGTTGTTCAAAAATCAGAGTGATACATACCATGATACCTGGAATCATTACCTCATGGAGAAATACTCATTGCTACTTCAGGACCAGGATGGTGTGATGGATACTACTGTTGGTGATATGCAGACCGCACTGAAGAAAAGAGAGGCCCTTCGGGGACATGCTCAAGTCATTTGGCTCTCGGTAATCCATGTCTAGGACCTGTGGGCCTTGATATGTGATCTCATCAGTTATCCCTAGGATATAGGATAACAAGAGGGAGTAGTCGATCATGTATATTGAAGATTAAATATGGTAGCAGATCCGGTAGTGAAGATTGAGCCAAATCTAGGTGGGTGAAGTACCTTCCTCGCTAAGAGGGAGTGTTTATGTTTTTGTTAGCATCAAACAAGTACTTACACATTTGATTTGTATATCATGTGGAATTCATTGAAATCCCAATGTGATTTTACTTTAGTTAAAAATAATTAATTAAAGTAAAAGTGTTTTTATTAGTGAATTGAGTTATTTAAGGAACATGCATAACATGTAACATGTAATGTAAATCTTAAGTGAGTGTGAGAAGTAATCTCAATTAGTATCATCATGAAAGTGTCAATAGTTTCTCCATGTGTCCCTAGGGTGGCACATAAAGTTGTAACAATCACCCTTGAACATGGCACCTATTTTTGTCATTGTCTTATAGTTGGGTTATAACTAGCGTTTGAGCCATACCATCAGTATGAGTCATATACTCCCTCAACTACTTACTCTTCAAGTGACTATGGAGAGTGCTTCAATGCCTCATATGTTTTTGCACTATATCAGTGGTACTCTTGAAGCATTTATTCTAGGTCATCATTATTTCGTGCTATGTGTTCAAGGGTAGTAATCCTGAGTCATCTATCTGTTGTCTTGTTGACCATCCAAGTTGGTCATCCCTGTATTAGTTATACTTGGTCATTCTATCTCTTCACAACATATTTTGGTGTATGTTTCATATCTATTGATGAGGGATATGTTAATTCCCTCTTTTGATGGATCTCTTCCTATCGAATTCAACACATTATATAGGAGAGGGATCTAGAAACCATCTATTACCTTAGAGATTGTAGTCCTTAGTGGCATGGTTACTTGAAATCAATAGTAGTTACATCATTAACTATTTATCATTTGATTCTATGAGTGTTCAACATCATATCCTTTATTCACACTCGTTAGATTGTACTAATTACCTTGGGGTCCATTTTCATCGTTCGTGGGTACCTGCACATCTGTTAATGGTATTCATCAATGACTAGTAATCAGACGGTCTCTACCATGCTCGACATAAGATCATATATTCACATGATGTAGAATCATACCATCAGGGTTGAGGAAAATACCTTGGGCCTAGGGGGCATATCACTGATTCATGCTACCCCTCCCAACTTATGATGGATTTTATCACTTTTGTATCAGTACTTTGAGGACCACAAGGGAACTCTCCTTGGTTCTTGACATCATCCTGATGTATACTATGATATATATCCACATTGCATTTGCTTGTATCTATGATCTCTTTGATGACATGGATCGTCTATGTAATTTTTCATGGCCATGGTATTCCATTTCACTTCATGGATCCACAGTGTATTGTGATGTAAGCCATGCTTTGTTTCTTTTCTGAGCATGGGTATGTCTTCCTTACACTGCCTCATGTTCATCATGATTATTGTAATGTATTTCATCCATACATTCCTCTTTTGACCTCATATATTAGGGGGCATATATTATTCTTGTATTTTCCACCATAGGTTTTTCCAAGATGTTATTATATCTTATGAGGTTGAAATTACATAATTCAGTACAATTCTCATAATTATTTCACAAGGAAATAATTGTTTGTCACCATTCATAATTATGATCAAATAAGAATTATTTCATAATTGAGAAAAAACTCATAATTGAAAATAAATTTCATAATGAGTTGGAAAAAGCTCATAATTGAGCATGGAACTTGAGAAAAAATATCATAATAGGTTGGCAAAATCTCATAATTGAGCATGGAACTTGAGAAAAAATCTCATAATAGGTTGGAAAAAGCTCATAATTGAGCATGAAACTTGTGCATGACTTGTAATTGTTTACTACATATGCCATCAAGCCTATATATGACTTCATGCAATTAGTTAGTTCACATGCCATCAATCCTATCCATGACTTGTATCCACCTAATTCACATGCTATGAATCCTATATACAAGATCTTCTAAATTATTATAAGAAGAGGCCAAATAAAGGATATGGGGGAGAATAGAGAGAGTTGGAGATTCATTGGGCTGGTGAAAGATGAGAGGAAAAATTCATGTTAGACTTATGCTATAGAGTTTCAGAGGAGCTTCAACAAGCCTTCAACATTTAGATCCAAGTTTTCCTTACTTGTGAGGGCCAAGGAGGAGTTGGGGAAAGCAAGTAGGAGAGGTATCAATTAAGACTCAAGGTAATACTTGGTTGATGTATCGTTTTCTCCACTTATCAATATGGATCTACATGGTTTTCCCCTTCCATTGTTGGTGTATTCATTTATGAATAATAGTAAATGGTAGATGTGTTATTTACTTGAGTAGATCAATTTATATATAGACTAATTCAACATTCCTATTTATTGAATAGGCTTGAGATTGGTGTTTTTTGTCATATTGTGTGCAAGAAGTAGATTGCAAGAGTTGGAGCTAGATCTTTGGAGTTTCATCAACCAATAATACACAAGGAAAACCACTAAGGAATCAGATTTGAACCAATATGCTTACTTATCATAGCATAACTAGGATTAAATTAAGTAGATCTAGTAGAATACCTCTACAGTCTATCTCAAATCATAGGCAGATCCATGGGAGTGATCACCTCTTCGTAGGGGGGGTTTCTCCATAACATATTCCCCTTATTTCTTTATAATGTGTATGCAATTTCAGACAACTTGAGTTCATTTTACTTCCATGGTTATTAATATGGGAACATTTCTCTATTTCAATCAACATGGTAACGTTCACTTCCTCTTATGTATCATTCTAAAGTCATTCCCTTCAGTTTTATGTTCTAATATTGAAAACCCTCATTTCTTCAGTTCTAGAAATTGCACTTTGTCCAAGACCCTGGAAACCAACTCAATAAATCAAAATCCACATATCTCCTATTCGCAGGGGGGTTTTCTCCATAATATATTTCCCTTATTTATTTATAATGCATATGCAATGTCATACAACTTGATTTCGTTTTACTTCCATGGTTACTAATGTTAGCACTCCATAAATCTGTTCGGATGATAAACAAATGATGAAGGTAACTTTTTCAACCGACTTTGAGACCCGAAACTAGCCTTTCGAATTTGGAGAGGGCTCTCTTGGAAGGCGCGGTCTCCACGCAGGATATGGATTTGAAAGCAATGGCTAGATTTAACACCTTTAATATGATGGGTTCTGGTTATATTGGCACAAGAAAGTGAGACTTGGGATATGGAGTTGTTCTGAGGAAAGGATGAGAAAAATGACTTAGTGACTGGACTCAAGAGGATAAGGCTAGGCGAGAAACAACCTTCAGTGTAAAACCATAATGTGTGGCGGGAGAAAAAATAGGAAGTAACTTAGTGTAAGGTTTAAGCTATTATTAGGTTACTTTCAATTTACTAGATAAAAATAGCATAGATAGGATCACTGAGAGAAACACAATCACAAGAGTACACAAGCATTTATCCCAGGAAACCCTCAAGGGGAAGAAAACCCAACAAACTTCCTTAATATAGATAGCCAATACAATGCCAAGATAATGAACCAAATAACACATAAATTCCTCTCTCAAGGATGCGCCTCTCTTTCTCTTCCTTCTTCTGATAATTGGTAACTACAGCTTCCTTCAATACTTGTGCACTAGATGAGTGAGATGAGTGTGTGTCCAAAAGAGGCACTTGCCTCTCTTATTTATACAAACTGACAGGTGCTGAACAAGTGTCTTTTCACTGGCATGGCCGACTTCTCATTCTGGGTGGTTATAACCACTTTAATATATTCTGGTTGGGCTAACTTCTCATTCTGGGTGGTTATAACCACTTTAATATATTCTGGGGCTGTATTTTCATTTAGCCTATTACAATTAGGGTTTGACCAATCCACAAAAGGGGATAAGAATATTCTTTGCAGTTACACAATATTTTAACACTCCCTCTTAAAAAGAAGGATATTATTTATCTTTTGACAAGTCACTAGAGGTCAACATCAAATAGGTAGCAACATCCACTAGATAACATCATCAACTGGGCAACATCATCAAATGGGTAACATCATCAACTGGATAACATCATCAACTGGATAATTGGAGGCATCCACTTGGTCATCTGGCATCATGATCACTAACTAGAATATCTATAAATCATTGGAAGTTTTTTTCTCTTTATCTTCACACAGAAGATACTCTTTCTTTCTTTCATCTTCATGCATAAGATACTTCTTTATTATCTTCACACAGAAGATATCTTATCTTCACACAAAAGATGTATTATCTTCACATAGAAGATATTCTATGATTTTTTCCTTTCCTTTTATGTTCTCCCTTCTCTTGTAGTCATATATCTCACCCATCCACTGGGGAGGACTACTACCATAGCTTCACTCCTAGTCATCCTACATGAACTAGAGAAGCTAAGATGCTAGCCTGGGCAAGACTAGACTCCCTTTCCATGATCCACGCAGGATCATGACACAAACCTCAAGAGCCAACTAACCATTCCTCATGGTCAAGGTTTGTGTTCCAAGCTACTCCATCCTTGGCCAGAGGAGAGTATCTACCCGCTGTCCCTTGGAGAAACATCCACATTCCTCTCTACGAGGGTGGTCATACCCCTCTCTACAAGGGTATTCTAGCATGTTCCTAGAGTATCCAAAAATAAACACTTGGACAGAGGCCAACCTTGGAAAATTTATCATTCCCCTTCTCTACGAAGGTCTCTTCTCTTTCTCCTTCTCTACAAAGGTATACCTGTGGGATTGCTCATTCCTTCTCTATGAAGGTCTAGCTATGGGATCCAAAAAATATCTCTTGTGGTCCAAAATCTTTCAATGGTATAATACCATGCTACCCATCTACTGGGCACCATCCATCTACTGGATAACTTTCATCTTGATCAAAATATCTAGGCACCATCCATCTGCTTTCCTAACTGCATCAAATCACGATATGCTATTTCAAACTCGGAGACATAGCTCCCTCTTGCACCAAAATGACAGTTTCTAATCATCATCCTTGAAGTTCTCTTCTGTAATATCCCGGGTGCCTTCTTGAGTTTGCATATTTATTTCTTTTTGTATTCATACTCGATCAACCTGCTCCCTCTACATCTATAAGAATAGTACTGGAGCAACCTGTAGTTACCTGCATTTCATCCACTATATCTGAGTATCCATCTTTTTCTTCATCTTGAATATTTCTGCTCTGCATCTTTAGGAGCCCTTGCTCCTATATAAATACTGGATATTGTCTAGTCTTTACTGACTGTCATCATATCATACGTCCTTCTCATGCTGTCTATCTTCTGCAAGTCATGGCATAAGTTCTTTCTTCTGAGACTTGTAAACTTACTTAAAATATGATTTCTTTGTCACTCTCATGAGTGATCATACATGAAACAAATATTTTATCTCTTTCTTCATCCTCTTCTTTGATACTTCCTTCATAAGTCTGGATAGACACTGAAATAAAACGAGGTTAATTCACATTCTCACAAAAATCTAACTTGTAATGATAAAGTATTAAAGTAAACAAGATACTAAAAATAAACATGAATACTTATCTTTTGCTTTTGTGTGGGGAGGCTCCACGGACTCCACTATTTGCTATCTTTCTTCAGATAAAATATCTTTAACTTAAAGTACATAATCCTTAATTTCTACTAAATATTTCTTTGAGGGAGGAGATTCCTCTTCCTCTGCCACATGTGCTTGATGCTTTCTTTTCCCTTTTCCTTGAGGACAGTCATAAGAAAAGTGTCCCAACTTTTGACAGTTGTAGCATCTGATCTTTGAAACATCTCTCTTCTTATTTGGAACTCTTACGGAGTTAGCTTCTTTATTGTTCTTCCTGAAGGAACTTATTTTGTTCTTTTGAGCTGTAAGAGCTTCCTCTTCATCGACAATTAATCTCTTCTGTTGGTCTGCAAGTCTAGATTCTTCGTGTGTGCAATCTACCCATAACTTATCAAACTTGGGTAACTTGCTTCTTGCACACACTCCTTGTACAAAAGAAATCCAAAATGTTGGAAACCCATTTAGGGTTGTGGTTACAAGCTCTTTGTCACTAATGACATCTCCAATAGTTGCAAGCTGATCTATGATCTGAGAAACTCTCATAAGGTAGGATGTGACAGATTCTGAGTTTTCCATCTTCATATTACGAAGTTGATTTCTTAAGGTAAGATTTCGGGTGATGTCTTTGATTTCATATAACCTTATGATTGCTTCATCCATTTTCCTTGCTATCTGTAGTTTGAATATATGAGGGATCAAGTGATCCTTCACTGAATCTGACACGATTCTCTTTTCTTTCTTTTGATTCTTCTTATGCTTGGTCTTTTTCTCTTCTTCATCTGGTTCTTGTACACCCACTGTAACATGTTCTAGGAGATCATTCTCGTCTATAATCATATGCAACCTATGCTTCCAAAATATGAAGTTTCTAGATCCTTCCATCCTGTCTTCTACCCTCATGCTGGTATCCATTCTTTCTTGTAGAAGAAACCTTAGCCCTCCGAGCTATAGAAATAATAAAAAAATCAAATTACTTGGATCTGAAAATTGAACTCACCAAAAGATGCGCTGGACTGAGGCGAGTAGCCCGGTGTGTTTAGATTTCAGAAAATCCAACTTTTACCCCTCCAAACTTGATCTACGAATTTCTAGACTGGTGCTTCTAGTTTTCTGGTACTTCTGGTACACTGGTACTTCTGGTTTTCTGGTACTTTGTGAAAACTAGGGTTTCACTTTCTGGGAGATATAGCCACTGAAAAAGTGCGCTGATGATGCCAAAATGTTCCTTGAGGTAGGGAACACCTTTCTAGATGGATTTGAGGATGAAAACCTTCTTTAATAAAAAACCCTAATTTTCATGTACGACAACTGTGACATTTTTCTTTTTCCTGTGAAAGATGCTCTCTTCAACTTAGCTCTAATCCCATGTTAATGTTTAAGCTATTATTAGGTTACTTTCAATTTACTAGATAACAATAACATAGATTGGATCACTGAGAGAAATAAAATAACAAGAGTACACAAGCATTTATCCTGGGAAACCCTCAAGGGGAAGAAAACCCAACAAAACTTCCTTAATATAGATAGCCAATACAATGCCAAGATAATGAACCAAACAACACAAAAATTCCTCTCCCAAGGATGCCCCTCTCTTTCTCTTCCTTCTTCCGACAACTGGTAACTGCAGCTTCCTTCAATACTTCCATACTAGATGAGTGAGTTGAGTGTGTGTCCAAATGAGGCATTGGCCTCTCTTATTTATACAAACTGGCAGGTGTTGAACAAGTGTCTTTTCACTGGCAGGTTTGAATTCTCATTCTGGGTGGTTATAACCACTTTAATATATTCTGGCTGGGCTGGCTTCTCATTTTGGGTAGTTATAACCACTTTAATATATTCTGGGGCTGTCTTTTCATTTAGCCTATTACAATTAGCGTTTGACCAATCCACAAAATGGGATTTGGTCAATTACAATGCTTGACATGATCAATCCACAAAAGGGGACTGATCTAATAAATAATAAATATATTTTATCTTTATCCACAGAAGGGGATAAGAATATTCTTTGCAGTTACACAATATTTTAACACTCAGGAGCATCATTGTGGATGAATTCAAAGTTACATTTAGAGGAAAATATTTTGTCTAAGTGGTGCTAACAAGGGGCATTGTATAGTGAATCCACATGTTCGATAATTCTTTTCGAAATAGACAGAAAGGGATATGAAATAAATATAACAGGAAAGCACATATGCAAATAAAGAAGAACAATACATCCAACTGTTACAACTAGAATCTTTTCATCAAGTCACATGACCTTTGCATTAAATTCTGGTCAAAACTTCAGATTACATACAATAGCTATCGTTTACCCAATTTGCCAACCAACCCTGTTTACATGAAAATGATCCCCATATATAGAAAACTAATGTCACCCCTGGCTGCTAGGGCAAACTATTCCCTCCTAGAATCATGGATCCATTTTCTTTGAAAGAGAACAATAACTTCAATAGATTCACTAAAAATAGAAAACTCAACTTTTCCAAATCATAATCGTAACCGAGATATTCTTTAAAATCATTGATCATGATCAAAATTAGACCCTATGGTTGTGATAATTCATCATTTTCACTGCTAGACACTCTGTCACCCCTGTATAGCAAGTCTACTATGCAACAATAACCTACAACAAAAAACGCAGTGGAATGTGCAACAAACTGGGAAAATAGGCGTTAAATATGACATCGTATCTCACTTATAAAAAACTATTTTTATAACCTGAGATATTTTTTTGTATTTAATCTCGTTATAAAGAAAAACCTCTCTCGATTTCTTGAAATTAATCTCCAGTTGGCCGGAATATGTGTCGCAAAAACATGTCTCAAACATGAGATCATGAAAGCTAAAAAATAGGGCTCAAAGATTCGTTCGAATCTCTCAATCAGTGATACATTTTGAAAATCTAAGAGAGGTTTTTATTATTTGTCTTGTCTTCGAAACAAACCTCTCGGGGAGTTTGAAAATTCCTCTCCAGTTGGTCAGAAAGTGATATTGAAGTTTACCACTAAACCAGTAATTTGCATAGCATGACCTGTAGCATGTGCGTAGGAAAATCCTCTGCGCGAAAGCATCCTATGTGCGACAACATCGCACTGCGCAATGAAATACACTGTGTGAAATCATCCTATGCGTGAAAGCATCCCACTACGTAAAATAATCCTATGCATGACAACATCCCACTGTGCGACAAAATCCACTACGCGATAACATCCTATGCGCGATGAAATCCAATACGCGACATAATCCTTTGCACGGTAAAGTGCTCTACACAACGTGTATCAAATTTTGTAGTGCGCAATTTCAAATGGAAACAAAAATAATAAATGAAAACCTTTCATTTGAAACTGACCCTTGGAGATGTTAGATGATGCCAGGCATAAAACCAATATGGGTGATAACATGCATGACTTTGCAAAATTGTTGACAAACCTCTAACTTTAGCCATGAAAATCATGGTGCTAACAACTGATATGGGGAAAATTCTCTATTTCAATTTTGTGATATCAACATGGTAACATTCACTTCCTCTTATCTATCATTCTAAATTCATGTCATTCAGTTTTATGTTCTGAGATTGAAAACCCCCAATTCTTCAGTTCTGAAAATTGCACTTCTGCCAAGACCATGGAAACCAACTTGATAAATTGAAATCCCCATCTCTCCTCGTGGCCCCTTATTTAAACATCCATCCTTCACTTTGTTTTCATTCGAAGACAAAATGGTTTTTGGATTTTCAACTTCCTCACACTTCCTTTCATGTCTCATTGATAGTTTTCCTTCCTTTTGGGCTATTCTAATTGTCTCATCCTGCATGGAGTGGTTCTACAAGAAAGTTTCCATAGCATGTATTCTACAACAAGTTTCTATAGCATGTCTTCTGCAACAAGTTTTCATAGCATGTATTTTGCAACAAGTTTTTGTAGCATGTCTTCTAGAACAAAGTTTATGTAGCATGTATTCTGCAACAAATTTTCTATATCATTTATTTTGCATCAATTTCTATAGCATGTATTCTACAACAAATTTTGACCCTTGTGCTATTTGTAAAAGAAAAACCTAACGCATTTCATGTGATTTTGATTTCCCAAAAGTAAGGATGTGTTGATTTTTTGTAGTTTTAGGAGGTATTCCCACTAGAGGCCAAGGTGCCAAGAATGTGGGAATTTTCATTGGCACCAGATTTGACTTTCGTTTTAGTGAAATCAACCTAGAATTGATGCTAGGGACTCATGTGAAAGTTGAAGGGATTTTTGGGTTTGTGTGGGGGTGCCACACCCAAAAAAAGGATTAAAATGTTCTAATTAATTGTTGAGTTTAGGAAGGGCTCCTAAACTCACTCATTGGAATCCTATATAAGGGAGAGATGTCATTGTGATATTAGATCAATCATGGAAGAATGGAGTTTTCATAAGTGAGTCTGCACTCATGTCAAGGAGGATTGGTGATATTAGCAAAGAGGAATTCTGCAAGGTGGTGAATCTATACATGAAGAGAGAGGCGAATAAGGTCTCCCATGTGGAGTGAATTTTTCGTACAATACATGGTTTGTAGGAGGATTTAGCGCATATATACATGGGTTTCAGAAGGACAAATTGCATTTAGGGTATACATGATTTGTAGTGGAGAAAACAAAGTATGTCTACAGGTTTCTTGTAAGGTGAATCATGTATCTGATTTTTTCTAGATAGGTACAAATCTGTACAGGCTGACAAGTGACGTCAACAAGACATACAAGTGATTTACAATAGATTCTTGGGAAGAGGAGATTCCTAGAATATTGTTGAGGTTTTTTCTTTTGATTTGTATGGTTATTGAAGGACAAGGTTGTTCTCATATTTGGTGACATTGTATTAGCTGAGAGGATTGGTTTTGTCCTTAGTATTGGTGACATTGAGAGGACTAGTTTTGTCCTTAGATTTGAAGGATTGGATAAATTTTTAGAAAAACATTATTGTGTCTCTTGTGTATTGATTATTCATATCTGATCTTCTTTTTTTTCGCTACATATGTTTTCAGTCAATAATTTCAATGTAAAGTTGTTAAGTGAGAGTTAGATCACTAGGAAGCAATTTTTAGATTTGAAATTAGTCACATAGAGTTGCATGTGAAAATTGTCATGGTATCTATTATAACAGATATTGAAAATTTCCGATTTGACTCAGGCACTTTTGCCCAAATCGTCTCCAAGCTAAATCCATGCATTATGAGTGGGATCCTTCTGTATATTGGTAGGCATGATGGATATCAGTATTTCAAATCTCGAAGCTGCTGGTCGCACGATTCAAAGACCCCCCCCTTGCTGCATAAGAATTACAAAAGATATGAGGCTTAAGTTACCTTTCGGTTATGATCCTTGTGGCGAAGTATATGAAGCCATCTATTTCAAAAAAGATGATGTGCAAAAAGCCTTGCAGAAAGTGGATCCCTCAATAATGGCAGTAAAGAGCCTCCTGTTCCTCAGACACAGACTTCAATAGGTAGTAGCAATTCTGAAAGCAATCCATCAATTCCAAGGCAGGAGGTGAATTGAAAGTATCTTCACAATTACTTAAATTCACCTTCAATGAATTGAAAGCTGCAACTAGAAATTTTAGACCAGAGAGCATTCTTGGTGAAGGTGGTTTTGGTTGTGTCTTCAAAGGGTGGATAGAGGAAAATGGCACTACCCCTGTAAAGCCCGGCACTGGTCTGACTGTTGCTGTTAAAGCCTTAAACCATGATGGGCTATAGGGACACAAAGAATGGGTGGCAGAAGTTAACTTCCTTGGACAACTTCATCATCCTAATCTAGTAAAACTCATTGGATACTGCATTGAAGATGATTAGAAGCTTCTTGTCTATGAGTTTATGCCACGGGTTAGCCTAGAAAACCATCTTTTCAGAAGGTTCCTGCCACTCCCTTGGTCTATCGGGATGAAAATTGCATTGGGTGCAGCAAAGGGTATGGCATTTCTTCATGGAGGGGCTGAAAGACCAGTGATTTATCGAGATTTTAAAATGTCCAATATTCTGTTGGATTCGGAATACAATGCCAAGCTGTCTGATTTTGGACTAGCAAAAGATGGACCCGAGGGAGACAACACCCATGTTTCAACTCGAGTTATGGGAACATATGGTTATGTTACTCCAGAATATGTGATGACTAGACACTTGACATCTAAGAGTGATGTCTACAGTTTTGGGGTTGTGTTACTTGAATTGTTAATTGGTCGAAGATCTATGGATAAAAATAGGCCAAGTGGGGAACATAATCTGGTGGCATGGGCTTGGCCTTATCTTATATACAAAAGAAAGTTGTATCGTCTTGTAGACCTTCGGTTGGAGTTTAACTATTCTGTGAAAGGGGCGCAAAGGGATGCTCAGATAGCACATCATTTCCTAAGTCGGGATCCTAAAGCCATGCCTCTTATGGATGATGTTGTTGAAGCTCTTACACCTTTGTTAAATTTGAAGGATATGGCAAGTTCGTCCTTGCATCATCAAGATGTACAATCTATGCGCTTAAGTCGCCACCAACGCATGACAAATGGAAATGGACAGTTGCCTTCAAAGAATGGACCTCCAAGAGCCATTAGCAAGGATGCTTGTATACCACCGCATAACCAGTCTCCAAGGCATAATGGTAAATGATGTTGGTGACTGAAGCTACTTTTAATTGTTTCCCTGAATTTATATGTGATTGAAGCTGCTTTTAATTGTTTCCCTGAATTTATATGTGAATGGAGCTTCCAAGTGGATTTGGCTGATACTGTGTTTGGAGACTCAAGATACATTGAATGCAGTAGTTTTAATGTGGCTAAGGCTAGTGGCATTTCAAGTTCTAAGCCTTGCATGAGATCATCACCATGCCTTTTTGAAACATATTCATCCCTTGAAAATTATGCTCATTTCTTAGATCATTCTGTTCCAAATCAATCAATTGGAAATTCGAGGACTGATCAAGGATTTACTCTATTTAATCCAGATACATTTGATACTGATAGTTCACATTCCTTGCCTGCTGATAGTTCAAATAGCATCTTTCAGAAGACATGGGTTCATTCTTTTGTTTCTGAATCATCTCACAAACATAGGGATATGTTAGATTGTAGTATCAGTGGCAGGAATGCATACTTGTTACAATCTTCTCAATTTAGAATCTCTGAAACTTTGGACCATCCAAAAGGTAATTCATGTGAATGTTTTTCTGTCCCTGCAAAACAAAATAAATATTGAGGAAAGAGATAAAATGTTTCTCCAGCTTGAACAAGAATGCTTGGAAGTATACAGATGGAAAGTAGATCAATCAAATTGAGCACGGGCTCAACTTCACCAGGCCATTGCCGATTGTGAAGCAGAGCTCGCTTCCATTTATTCTGCCCTCAGAGTTTGCCCTACCATGCCTAAACAGGGAGACAGACGAGCAGGGATCTTGAAGGAGCAACTGGAAGCGATATCTCCTTTGTTGGAATAAATGCACCGGTAGGGATCACTTACATCCCAAATTTGTCGAATCCGTTCCTCTTTTCTCTAGCGCATTTAAAACACAGCAAATTTAGAAGATTTCAAATGAAATTGTTGGATGTGTTTTAGAGATTAGTCCTTCTGCCATTGCAGTGGATGAAAATGATCTATCTCTTAGGAATTTTGAAGAATACTAGAAGCAACTTCAATTGCTTCAAAAGGAAAAGAGCGAGCATCTCTACAAAGTCATCGACTTTGTCAACACAATCCATGAATTATGCTTTGTCCTCGGCTTGGATTTTCTACGCACAATAACAGATGTGCATCCAAGTTTGGATGAGTCTGAACAATCAAAGAGCATTGGTAATGATACTGTTAATAAACTGGCCGCAACGATTGAAACATTGCGGGAAGAGAAAAAGAAACGAATGCAGAAGCTTCAAGATTTGGCCACGACTATGCTGGAGCTTTGGAATCTAATGGATACCCCTGCAGAAGAGAAACAGATGTTCCAGAATGTCACCTGCAACATTGCAGCTTCAGGACATGAAATATGTTCTCCCAATGCCCTGTCGCGAGGCAAGATGACACCCGACATTAAAATCAAATCATACAAAGGATCATAGATACCCCACTTGTCAAAACAATTAGAAACGGTTCAAGAGCTGGCAGATGCACCTAACAGTCATAGAATTCCATGAAGGCGAACCATTTCATATTCCTCTAAACAAAAGAGTTTTATTTTTTCTTTTAAAAAGACTAAGGGATGTAACAGAAAAAGGCAGGGGCGAGCTGGGGAATAAACCTCTGGTGAAGAGGGGGTTCTTTTGGCTAAGTTAATTTGTAAACCAGAATGAATTAATACAGAAGATTTTTTACTTGTGACTGTGAGATTCATCACAGTCGATTTCTTTCAGTATGTTCTTCTTTTCAGTTGTGTTAAATCTATTTGGACTTCATTTATAGGTTCCTTACTCGCAATTGATATTGTCATTATCATATTGTTTATTTCTTCCTTATTCCATCACGACTATGTTACAATTTCATTTTCTTCTAACTGATGTGCTTAGTTATACTTTAGTATGACCACTACTATAGTGAATGAATTTTGGTTTTCTGTAATTGTTTACTGTCTTTCCTCTGCACCAGCTATCAGCGAGTGTAAGACCAGTCTACACTTCCAAAATTCTGCATATATTCTCCGCTACATCGGATTTTCCTTTCCTTTTTCTGCTACCGCATCATGATTATCAAATCGTTGAAAGATAGACTTACTTTTCCTCACTTTCCACAAGTTATATGATCGCTGCTATTATCTCCTTTCCTTGGTTTTCACTTGACTCCATGCCCAATGGACCATTTCCCTGGTTTAACCCCCAAACTTCAAAAACCCAAGACCATCATTTACCCATAAATCTGCCCACTATTTCACGCTTACTTAAATTCATATTGTGACATTGTTCGAGAGATCCCTCTCGGGTTGGAAGGGGCAGCTTCCAATCCAAAGTGGTTCGAGGTTGCCTCAAGATTGATTTGCATGCAACCCATTTCAGTTTTGAGTGTCAACAGTATCAAAGCTTGGGATTTGAAGAGAAGGGGGTCATATTGAGACACTTTTGTGGATACAAAAATGGAAGAGTGTTGTAATTTTTATTTTTCTTGTTACGAGAAGGTCAATATGGTGAATACATTGAAGCTCGAGGATAGGTTGGAAGGGGAAACCAACTTCCAAGCTTGGAAGTCAAGGGTTCTCATTCTGTTGGAAGAAAATGACCTCAAGGAGTATGTTGAGGATGTTTTTCCTATCCTGACTGATCTAGTAGATTTGGAATTCCATAAGAAGAGGGAATTGAATACCAAGCGGGTATTTCCAGAGTCCGTGAAGGACCACTTAATTCCTCACATTGTAGAGAAAGAAACTTCCAAGGATATGTATGATGCTGTGATGGGTATTTACCAAAAAAACAATACTAGAAGGATGCTGCACTTGAAGAATCAACTTCAGATTGTCAAGAGGACCATTGAAGACACAATTTTCAGTTATCTGATGAATATTACTTAGATCTGAGATCATATCACAACTATTGGTGAGATAGTGCAGGATGTTGATTTGGTGAATGTAGCATTGAGAGGACTTCCCAGGTCCTAGGAGCCATTTGTGCAGGGGACATGTGTTGATGTTACGGTAGCTACGGGAAGTATTAACCTCCATGTATAACCTTTGGATAGAATATAATATTTCGTAAGAAAGAGAAACCCTAAACAGATGTGGAGAAACCCTAGAATACAAGTTAGCTCAGTAAAATAAATAATATTAAAGTATTAGATTATAAAATGACAAGTCGGCCCAGAAAAGTGACAAGAACCACTATAAATAAGAGATGATCTAGCTCATTTTCATACACTCACTTCACTCTCTCTCTCAAAGATGACACAAGTTTGGAGCTGCAACTGCAAGGATGGAAGTTGGATCTTCTGGGATGGTTCTTGGTCTCTCTCTCTAACACTATATATCCTAAGATGTGTGCCATACCTTCTAGTATCTCTTGGTGGTTTTCTTGGTGATATTTTTTGGTGGTATTCTTGGTAAGTGTAACTGCAATTGCTGCAGCTGAGTATTGTTCTTGTTATGTGGCTTTGGGACTTTCTGTTTGGTGAGATATATTTGGAGAAATATGCACTCTCTTGATTATCTGTTGGTTATAGTGCTACTTCCATAATCATTCTATCTAGAAAAGGTTATGGTTCTCGGGGGTGGCTACGTGCCTATGGTTGGGTGACGATAGTGATATTGTCTATGGTAAAGAGATCACATCGAATATATTAATAGGTTATGGGCCCACACCACCTTCAAGAGATTCCAACCACTGGAAGGTAGCGTGGTAGTTCTTTGTTAAGCTCATTGTGGCACCGGTTACAACTGCAACTAGGTTTTCTGATTGTGCATCTACAAAAAACCCTAACCTAATATTTTGGGCACTTAAAGTGAGAATTTTGGCATCATTCCTGGACATTCTAGTGTGCCTTATCCTAGTGAACATGTTGGTACTCTCAGTAAGAAAAAATGTCAAGTTTGATTTTTTGGTCAATGTCAAAGTCAAAGGTTGACTGGTTAAAATCAAATTCCAAGGTTGACTAGTCAAAGTCAAAAGTTGACTTTTGGTCAAAATTGTTTTGTGGTCAAAGTTGAAATTTCAGAGTTTCTAGCTTGTTCTAATAATTAAATATTTTTTATTTAGTTTCTAACCTCTTCTTGTCAATATGGTGTCTAGTTTCAAATTAGAAGACAAGTTGAACGATGCTGCAAATTTCAAAGGTATGCACTTGTAAATGCTTTTCATGTTATATCATCCAACAAAGCATGATTGTATTTTGTAGGGAATGTACATGAGACCTTGTCCAAGCAATGATCTTGGATTCAGTACATTCATAGGAACAAGTAGTTGAAGCTCCAGGTTCCAGGTTTGATTGATCAAATTGTTAAGTTTCAATTTGCACAATTCAAGTTTGATAGTTGCTATAGTACAAGTAAATACTATAGTTGAGACAACAATATTTGAAGGGTTTTGTTACTGCTAGGATTACTTGGTTATATGTAAGTACTATTGATATAGATGCTTATTGTACTTGTTTTCAAAATGAACTAACATCTCCTCTAGGAGATATTTCTTGTTCTGGGGAAAGTCACCTTGGTAATTCTATGATCCTTGTTACCATAGATATGTTCTTATGAAAATGTTATTGGAAATACTTTTTCTCTTATTATTATTGTTTCAGATAGGTCATAGGTGATAGATATGAGAAGGATGTAGAGTGACAGTTGCAAACATGTAGTAGATGACTCATCAAGTTGTAAGATAGGTGATCTCCCCAAGTACCAATTCTAAAGGAAGCATGGTAAGAAAATAATTTTTGGACATCCTTCACTTAGATGTGCATGGACCAATGTCAAACTCCTCACCTAGTAGAAGAATACACCTCATATGAATTCAAGACATTCTACAGAAAGGTTGGGATTAGGAGGGAGCTCACTACTCCTTACAATCCTCAGCAGAATGGTTTAACAGAAAGAAAGAACCGATCCATTGAAGAATCTATCAAGGTAATGATGAATGACCATAATATATCCATGTTTATATGAAGCAACTATGGAAGCTGTATAGTTTTTATAATATAAGTCCTCATCATATATATTGAAGAACATGAATCCAGAGGAAGCTTTCTCCGGAAAGAATCCAAGTGTTGAACACTTGAGTATCTTTGGCTATCAGTCAAGAAGAAAGAATGGAAGAAAGCTATGATGGAAGAATATTGATCCATCATGAAAAATGATGTATGGGAAATTGTTCCTAGACCTAATGGAAAAGTATGTAGTCACTTCAAAATGGGTTTACAAGATAAAGCGTGCAGTGGATGGAAGTATCGATATATACAAGGAAATATTCATGGCTAAAAGGTTCTCCTAGCATGAGGGAGAATATTGTGATGAGATGTTTTCTCCAGATTCCATATACACCTCTATTCTCTTGCAACATCCATGGGTTGGAGTTTACATCATATGGATGTAAAGACTGATTTTCTCAATGGAGTAATTAAGGAAGAAATATACATAGAGAAACCTCAAGGTGTTAAGGTGCAGAGCCTCTCATTATTTAGTGTAATAAGGAACTAGCCTTTGAATTTGAGATGAAGGATATTGGTATCATGCATTAGTATTTGGGACTAGAAGTATGGAAGAAGCATGGTGAAACCTTCCTAGGGAAAGGGAAGTATGTTGTAAATATCCTTCAAAAGTTTGAGATGATGGATTGCAAATCCATGGCAACTCCCATGGTGACTAATATGAGGAAGTTGAGAGACTCTAATTCTAACCCAGTAGACTCATCCCTGTACCAACATTTTATTGGCTCATTGGTGTATTTATTGTGAACATGTTGAGCCAGTTCCAGGTGGAACCTAGACACGATAATTGGATAACTTCAAAGCATATTTTGAGATATCTTTGTGGGACGCTAAACTTTGGTTTGAGATATGCCTCAAAAAATGATGTACAAATGCATGGATTTACTGATTCAGATTGGGTAGGGAGTGCATATGACATAAATATCACTTCTGGTATGTGTTTTAGTTTGGGATCTTCTATGATATCATGGGATAGCAGGAAACATAAGTCTGTTTCACTCATCACTGCAGAAGTAAAGTATATTGCAGCTTGTGAGGCTTGTATGAAAGTAGTGTGGATATGTAAGTTGGTTTTTGGACTGTTTGATTAGGTCCTAGATTCGACCATGATATATTGTGATAACCAAAGTTGTGTGAAGCTCTTAGAGAACTCGATGTTCCATGATAGGTCGAAGCACATTGAGATCAAGTACTATTTTCTTTGTGATAAAGTTGAGAGGGGAGAAGTGGTTCTCTAGTATATCTCCACTGATGAGAAGACACCATATATTTTGAGTAAGCCTCTGTCTAAGATAATTTTTTCATACTTGAGGGACAAGCTAGGGCTCTTGAAGATTTCTCCCTTGGTTGAAAGGGAGGAGATAAATTCCTCAGTTGGGAGGGAGTGTTGATATGTGGCATCATGGACGACCAATGATATGTAGATCTGTATCATGCTAGTACAACTTAGAGATGGTCATACAACTTAGATATGATTCTTGCATCATGATAGTTATGATCATGCTAGTACAACTTAGATATGATATAGATGTTTGGAGTTGTGGATGATACAATGGCATGAGGTGTATCGTGCTAGTACAAATTAGAGGTGGAAATACAACTTAGATATGATGTATTGACATCATGCTAGCTATGCTCATTCTAGTATAGCTTAGATACGATGTTGGTGAGCCACATAATGATAGATATGGGCATGCTAGTACAACTTAGAAATGGACATACAAATTAGATATGATGCATTGACATCATGCTAGATATATTCATGCTATTACATCTTAGAGATGACCATATAGCTTAGAGGTGATGCATATGACTCGTGTCATGATATATATGATCATGCTAGTACAACTTAGATATGATGCATTGACATCATGCTAGTACAACTTAGATATGATCATACAACTTAGAGATGACATAGTGATGCACTAATCTACATCATGCTAGTACAACTTAGATATGACATACAACTTAGATATGATGCATTTTCATCATGCTAGATATGCCATGCTAGTACAAGTTAGAGATGATCATACAAGTTAGATATGACAAAGTGAGGCATTGATCTACATCATGTGAGTACAAATTAGATATGGCATAAAACTTAGATATGATGCATTGGAATCATGCTAGATATGTCATGCTAGTACGACTTAGAGATGATGTAGATGATACTCCAGATCACGCCAATACAACTTAGATTCACATCATTATAGTACAGATTAGAGGTGATGTGGTTGATGACATTGTTGATGCAGGATGATATAACATGATATGATTTGATTTTTGTGGAGATTGTATGTCTCTGGACAATAGCTTTATGCTACTGTAGTGGACGTGCTCCACTGGTAGTGATTGTATGTTACTGATTAGTAGTTGTGTTCTACTAGGAGTGGTTGTGTAGCACTCGAAAATAGTTGTGTACTACTATGGATAGACACAATTGTGTTCTATTGGATGGCATTGTAGCAGTTGTATGATACTATCTGATTTCCATGGAGATTACCACTAGTGTTGGAGATGATTTCCATATAGTGATGATGTTTCTCATGGTTTGATTTGTGTGATCATGAAATATCTTGTGTGGCTATGATGATGCAACCAACATAATGGTTCATTTGTGCTCAAGAACATTACCATTAATACCTCCCTAGCTAGGAGGAAGTGTTGATGTTACAATAGCTATGGGAGGTATTAACCTTCATGTATAAACTTTGGCTAGAATAGAATATTCCAGAAGTAAGAGAAACCCTAAATAGATGTGTAGAAACCCTAGAAGAAAAGTCGACTCAGTAAAATAATTAATATTAAAGTATTAGATTCTAAAAGGACAAGTCAACCCAGACAAGTGACAAGAACCACTATAAATAAGGGATGATCTAACTCATTTGTACACACTCACTTCACTCTCTCTCTCAAGGATGACACAATTTTGAAGCTACAGCTTCAAGGATGGAAGGTGGATCTTATGGGATGGTTCTTGGTCTCTCTCTCTAGTGCTATCTAGACTAATATGTGCACCCTACCTTATAGTATCTATTGGTGGTGTTCTTGGTGATATTTCTTGGTGGTATTCTTGGTAAGTGCAAATGCAAATGCAATTTCTCCAACTACTACAACTGCAAATGCAACTGCTGCAACTACTACAACTGCAACTGATTATTCTTATTTTTCTATGGATTTGGGACTTTCTGTTTGGTGAGCTATATTTGGAGAAAGATGCGCTCTCTTGATTATCTGTTGGTTATAGTGATTCTTTCATAATCATTATATCTAGTAAAGGTTATGGTTCTCGAGGGTGGATACATGCCTATGCTTGGGTGAAAATAGTGATATCTTCTATGGTAAAATGAGCACACCGAATATTTTAACAATATGTGCACGGGACAAGTTGCCAGACTTTGATAGACTATGGAAATATTTCATCTAGGAAGAGACTTGGTTAGTATGCATAGATGATAGGGATGATGTGGTAAAGAGTATAAATGATGAGAATCATTCCCTTGCATCCCACACTAGGAAGGGAAAAAGGGATTCTCCAAACATAAGAGGTCTGTCAGGGAGAAGGGCTTCTCCTGAGAGGAAATCATATCCAAATCCAAGAAGAAAGAAGGATATTAGTAAGTTCAATTTTTTTGAGTGTCATGATTTTTGGCACTATGATTCACAGTGTCCACATTGGAGGGGAAGAGAAAGAAGGCAGTAGGCATCGACAACATGGGTTGATGAGGTTGCAAACAGGTTCTAGAGGGAGATGTTTTTGGTCTCTTCCCTTTTAGGTACTGTCTCTAGTAGGGAGAGATGGTGGTGGATAACATAACATATTTCCATATGAAAAGTGCTAGAGATTTATTTGACACTCTCACAGAGACTGGCTTAGACTTATGTGTGGATCTTGGTATGGGATCCAAGCATTCAATACAAGGATCTGGTACAATATCATTTTGATTGGAGTCAAGAGAAATATTGAGGGTGTTGAATGTGTTGTGGGTGCCAAAAATTAGGAGGGGATTCCTTTAAGTCTCAGATATTGAGAGAAAGGGCTATCATGTATTGTTTTGAGATGGACATGCACTACTTGTGCCCAAACAATCTAGATTCAAATCAATAATGTTTCTTGGAGTTAGGAATGGAAACCTATATAGGTTGAGGGGCCATCCTATGTGTTTTGGCCAATAGGAGTAGAGAGACATATGAGGAGGAGAATTTATCTCCACTTGTGGTGAGGCAGGTGACCCCACCAAAAATACCGACTCAGAGGGAGCTAGAGTTCAGAAGGAGTCAAACTTTAGGATCTAGGAGGGAGGAGGAGACTCCCAAGAGTATGCAAAGGATAGTGGACATAGGAGTAGATGGACCTAGGGGTTGTGTAGACTTAGGGTTAGTCAATTTTCAGGAGTATCATGAGGTATCAGAGTGAACCTAATCTCATAGAGAGTTAGTTGGCTCAAAGGGAGAGATGGTCATCCATAGGAAGTTCTCCCTCAGGTTTAGGTGGGAGAGAGACTGTTACCCATCATTTTGGTCGTCATGATGATGTATTGATGATGGTGTACTTAGGCTTTTCATAAGAACTTTATCCTGAGAAAAGTTACTTTCATCTCTTCCCAGAAAACTAATGTTTGAAGAAGGTTCGCATGCTGCTAATACATTTGGGTGTGAGAATGCTTGATTCTCATAGGCTACCTTAAGCCAGGGTGCGAACTTCTCACACTGTGTTGAATAGATGGGGTGCGAACTCTTCCTAAAGCATGGAAAAAGATGAATTCTCAATGTTTCTAGAAGGGAATCTTCTAGAAGGATGGGTTGGCATTCGAATGGTTATCCTAGTATTGGATTCCCTGATATTTTGGGATCATTCTTATTCAAGTAACTAATTCATTCTCTCCTATATATTGAGGGAATTCTCATGGAAAAGGTTAAGCAAGATTCATTGGAGAATTGGTGAAAGAATTGTGTGAAGGACTTAGCAGAACAACAACTTGGAGACTCTAGCAAGTCTATCAAGAGGATTTGATATTCTTCATGCAAGGATTGAGCAAGTGTGTGTGTTGGATCCAAGAGCCATCGAAAGGAAGTTTGCGACATCAAGGCTTAGGTTGTAATCTTTACTTTCCGTTAATATGATACAGTGGCATGTCCCTTTCCCATAAAGCTAATCTCACTTTATTGTGTAATTCCTTGATCATACACATAGGTTAACTGTTGAATATATTGTGCTATCTTCACTTTGGTTGGTTTTTGTTGTCTTGGTCTTGACTTCACTAGAGCACCGGAGCAAAGTGGGAGCAAAAGAGACCCTAGGAAGCGATATAAAGGTATGTTACTTGTTCCTTCCTACTAGTTGATTCAATGGTCAAAACTTAGGGAAAGAGTCATGTCCTATCCTATTTTGTTCTAGATCCAGGTGGATCTAGGGAGATCAATTAGTGTCCACACCTATAGATTAGTCCGATAACAAAATTGGAGACTCCACTGGGGAAGAATCCCATTTTCTTTGTGGCTTTTGGTGTTTTTCTGTGGCCATTTGCCTTGGTTTTAATTTTCTCCTGTCCTATCAATCTCCGAGTCTTCAGGATATCCTGATAGACCCTCTGGGTCTAGAGGCCTTTTCAAATTTTGCTTCATTTTCCAAAATTTTGACTATGTTTAGACATTCTCACACTGCACTTCACTACAGCCTGCGAGAATTGGTAGGGTTTGCATTCTGCCTTTAGGATTTAGTGCGAGGTTCTCGCACCCTGCTCAAAGGCCACCTACGAGAATGCCTAATTCTCGCACTGTGTAGTATTGCCAGCCCGCGAACTCATTTTTTCAAAAATTTGGATTTGAGTTTTGGCATCTTCAACTGCCCAGATCAGTCCAAGTGCCTCATATGAGTTTCTTGGATCATTGATTGATGTATTTCTTGTCTTCATTTGTGTGCATGAACAATCTTAGGATTTCAAGGCTCTTCTTGTCACTTTTGTCTTGACTTTCGTTTCTTGACTTTTCTTGGCAACACCATACTCTTTGATTTCAGAATCTGAGTGTGTTTGATTAGTTAAGGACCGATGATCGGTTGAAAGTTGATTTTTCTTGGTCTTTATCATTTTCTTATTGTTTGAAAGATCATTTTTTCTTTTGTGATTGAAAAGACTATATTGGTTTGCTTTTTATTTTTGTTTTCATTGAAAGAGTGGATTGGGTTTTTATCATTGCTTGTTCATTGGTTGTTGATTTTCTGTACTCTCATTGGCATAGTGAGGGTCCTTTTTGAAAAGTGAACAAAAGTTTTTCTTTCAAAAAATCATTTTCGTTTTCGAAAAACATTGAAAATCACTTGTTGAAGTTATTGAAAAAGACACAATAGAGAATTGTTGTTGTTGTGTGATTTGTTGCATTTGCATTTTAAAGGAAATTTTGCATTGTAGTTCAAGGTTGATCTGGAAAAATTTCTCTTTCCCTCCCATACATAGGATTCATTGAACGAAAAGTGATATATTTCATTCTCATCCATGCATTGTTGGGTCAGAGTCATACAACATAAGTTTCACCTCCATTTCCTTTGAGTAAACAACAACTCTTAATAACACTACGTAATCATAAAATTTATCTAGTAACTCTTTTCTAGGGCTCTATTACACCAACATTTAGCTAGGCTAGTGCTTTGGAGTAGGAAGAGAGATACACTCTCCAAAAGCACAAAACACACAATAACATCTTGTGTTAGGGAGTGTTAAATTCCATTTGCAACATCTTGTCCTAGGAAGCCCTTCTCACACAAGGGTCAAGCATGAGGTCACATTGGTATTGACAGAGTTACTCACCCTACTTTGCTGATATCAGTGTAGAGATTGCACATATTATGGGGATCACTTGGAGGTATACCCACAATGATGAGTGGAAGCCTTTTGAGTTGATTTTGGGCTAGATACCCTGCCCTTGCATGTGGATCGGACTGTCGACTATTCCCCCAGGTTTTATTGTTGTTGGTGGTGACCTTTGTGGCCTATATTTCTAGGTTCTTAATCAAGGTGACTGTGGAGGGGAAAGTCTTCACAGTACATGGAATTGACATTGACCAAAATCACTCGGGCTCCTTGGAGGGTATACCCACGATTATGTGTGGGAGCTTGCACCAGGGTGTAAGTCCGTTAAGCAGGTCGTCAACGTAACTTTTCCACCCTAGCCCAACCCCTTCTCATCTCATTGTTGCGACATTGGATTTCATCACCAACTAGTGGCTTCAAAATGAGAAGGTCTTGTTTGCTTGGTGTTGCTTCCTAGATTTTGTTTACTAGCGCGTGTTGTTTGTTTCTCGAAGTTGACCATAGGATTTACTTCGTGAAGTTTGTCACTCATTTACAATAGCTCCTCAACGTCGTTCACATAGAATGCAAGGTTTATCTCTAGAGCATCTGGAAGGTTCTCAACCCTTGCCCACAAGCACACCTGATGGCTCTCCTCGGCAGAGTGAAGTCCCAGTCGTCACCACACCACAAGTGGAACACACTGACTCTCTAGAACATTTTCGAATTACTAATACTCGAGAGGATTTTCGACGTCACCTTGATTCCGAGCGACCATTTATGCAACTGAATTCTTCCAGAGAATTAGTTGTTACATCTTCCGGATCACCAGTTGGACCCTTTCCCGGTATAGAAGGCCAAGATCTTTTTTGGTCTACAGGTGTTTTCCGACGAGACCTTTTTGGTCCAGGTTCCCCTGTGATTTTTTAAATTAATCCACCTGTGATTTTTGAAATCTCTAGTCCAGAGACAATACCATTGACTACCACTTATCACTTTACTGTCCCTGCCGAAATGACCCATCACTTTACTACGAGTGTTCCAACCGGGTTTACTGCGGTTAGTATTGCTCCTATCAACACACCGCGAGAGCCCAACATCACTCTGACACTACCACTTGGATACCGTGTGTTGAATGCTTCTATCCTACTCCTGCGCAAACTCCGTCCAGCTCTCCTAGTGGTCCTTCTTCTTCTGGGCACTTTCTTCCCAGTTTTGTTCCAACACTCCCTCAATTTCCTTTTGGAGGACCTTCTTCGTCTTCTACTGGCAATCCTAATCCTAGTGACGCTATTCCGTCATTCACTCCAACTTATCAGTTTCTGGTTGGTGGACAATCTCATCAAGGTAGTATAACTCAACCCCCTCTAAGTTGGCAACTGCCAATTGGAACATTTCACTCAATTGGCACACCACCTTCAATGGGAGGGGCAACTCCGTCTTATGGGAAAAACATACCTCCGTCCTTGGCCCAATATTGGAATCAGTTGATACAAAATCCTCCTCAATTGAGTGGGGGACAACAGTTTCCAGCTGCATCCGTCACACCCCCTAGCATGGGCCAACCATATCCAGGTTCGTTTAATCCCATTTAGGGGGGAAATGCTCAAACTCAAGCCTCTCTTCCAGGGTATAATCCGATGAGCTACTATCCTGTCCAACCACCACCGAATATGCCTGTATATTCACATTATATGCAGACTGCTTATGGTCCTACTGGTTTGCTGACATGGCTTCCTCCCCAAAGCCACCAGTACCCACAGGTGAATCGACAGTTACCCTTTCTCGCCACTTTGGATCTGTCGTATTTGTCACAGATTTTAAATGATCTTATTTGTCACTCTCCCCAATGGCCTTCTATCCCAGCCAAGCTTCCATCATACATTCCTAAATTTGATGGCAAAGTGGGAGAGGACCCAAACAATCATGTTATGACTTTTCACCTATGGTGTTCATCCAACTCGTTGATGGATGACTCTATTCGTTTACGTCTTTTTCAACGAACCCTTACTAGTTCTACTGCGAAGTGGTATATTGAATTGCCACGAGGCTTCTTCTCTGATTTCAACACCCTAGCTATGGCTTTCCTTATGCATTATCAGTTGCCGATCCATTATGATACCGGGACTGAGATTTTGACTTCCTTCAAACAGACTAAAGGCACTCATATCTCTGATCACATCCATGAGTGGCGAAGGAGACGACGTCTCATTAAACTTGAGCTCCCCGATCAGTTACTGGTAGAATGGTTTACAAAATCATTTGTGAACGAAATCGGTAAGGACATTGCCATGGGTGGTGTAGTCACGAAGGAGCAGGCTATAAGTCATGCTCAATATCTTGATCTCATTTATTCACAAATGGGAACTCTTTACGATATACTACCTGATTTACCTCATCCTAATCCTTCGAACACTTCAACTGCTTCATCTACCTCGCATGCGACTGACGGTGTGATTGGTACTACCCAAGCCCAATCACATTCCGCTTCAAGCACAAACCCTAAATCTACTTCTTCTAATGTTCAAAATGCTCTGTCTCTTGCCACTCCCACTGGAAAGACTTCTGAGGTAAATGTTGTCCAATCTACCCCAACCGGTAAAAACAAATCTAAAAAGGGGAGAGGTAAGAATAAGGAGGGAAAAAATAATTCTCAAGTAGAGAAAACCGAAACTACCCCTGTTGAAGACCAGGATAAGCACAAACCACGATACCCTTGCCTTATCTATGGTGATGATCACTACACAAAGGATTTTCCACGATGTGCTGAGGTCACTAAGTTCCTTCAAGGAGCTCCAAAACCACCTGCACCGACTGTCTTGTCCCAACCCTTCCCATCTCAACGACAGGCTCAGTTGGTCATCCAAGACCAACCCTCATCTTCTACCACTTCCTATGTTTTGATGTGTACTAGCGATTCTAAGCAAAACAACGTTGCACTCACGACTCGAGCCAAAGATTATTCTCCATCTCAGGAAAAGGTTGATGAATTACCCCCTTCCTTGGTACAACCCTCTCCCGCGACTCCACCTACCAACGGTCCTCTTCATCTCGAATGACCGAGCCTCGACACAGTTCTGCGACCCCCCCCAAAGGGCATCGTTCATAAATCGGCTTTCAATCCTCATGCTCGTGTGGCCCAGAACTATAGCATTGTTGAAGATCTGGCCCAAGCACCTTCTGTGATGTCAGCCCTTGAAGTCCTTCAAACTTGTCCTGCACAACGGAAGGCACTATTGAAAGCTATCGGTGGAATTGACCCGACAGACATGAATTTAATAATCTTTGACTTGGAAGATCACATTCCAAGGTTACCCCCTCAACTTGCATTCCAGATACAAGTTGTTGTCTCTGACAAGAACATTTGCCGAACCGTTATCGATGAGGGTGCCTCAACGTGTGTCATGTCTCTTGCTTGCTGGAAAGCCATTGGCTCTCCTTCTTTGAATGAATCCCAGAACACTCTTAAAGCCTTCAATGGATCTGGTTTTAAGCCCTACGGTGTTCTTCCTTCATTGCCCATCATGTTATAAGGGAAAACGGTCCAAGTCAAAGTCTTTGACACTCCCCTTGATTATAATCTTCTGCTTGGCCGCATCTGGATCGATTCCATGCACGTAGTTGTGTTGACCATTTTCCGTGTGTTATGTTTCCCACACTAAGGAAAGGTTATTACCATTGACCAACTCTCCTTCTTCAATTCTGATACCCATACTGGCAATGTACCGTTTATTGCTAAAACCCTGCTGGGTTATGAGAACATCAGTGTAGGCCTTCTCAAGGACTCCTCGTTAATGGGTACTTTTCCTATTCCACCGCCCAATGTTCCCCACTCGTCTGTTGCTTCTATCAACATGATCTCCAGTTCGCCTCACAAACTTCCTGTGTCTCATGACCCCTGGATAGTCCCTAACCCTGGAGATCATCTTTGTTTTAGTGACAAAATGTCGTTAAGTCCAGTTGAATCCGCCTATCAGGCCATTCAATCGACAACACCTTCTACTTCCTCTCTTGATGAGTTGTCTCCTGATCCTTTTCGTGTCATTTTTCCCACAGATGAGATGATCATGTCTATGATGGAGGACACCCCTTGGGACGATGGGCATCATCGTTCCATCCTCTTTCTAGAGCAACATACTCTTGAGAACTACCAACGGATCTTGACTCCGTCGACCGTTGTCGTCATTTCAACCGTTCCCGAGTCTATACGCGATGTGTTTGCCGAAGGGAACTTAAGTAATATTTCACCCATGATTCCCATTGACATATCCATCAAACCTGGAATCGTCAAAAATGTTCATATTGGAGCTTCATGTTCCCTTGACGAAATAGTCACCTATACGTCCCTGTTCAAAGAGTTTCATGACATATTCAGCTGGAGCTACGAAGAAATGTCAGGTATCGACCCTGAGATTGTGATACATGAGATAAAGACATATCCTGATGCTAAACCCGTCTGGCAACGCCTTCGTCCAGTTCACCCATGTAAAGCGGCTACTATAAAACTCGAAGTCGAGAAACTTTTGAAAGCCAACTTTATTTATCCGGTGGCTCTCACAGACTGGGTTTCCAATCTTGTCCTGATTGACAAGAAACAAGGTACAATTCATGTATGCGTTGATTATAGGGATATCAACAAAGCTTGTCCAAAAGACAACTTTCCTACCCCTTTTGTCGATCAGATTGTCGATGACTGCGCCGAAAGTGAAATCTTCTCTCTCATGGATGGTTTCTCTGGACATAATCAAATTAACATTATTCCCGAGGATCAACATAAGACTGCTTTTATTTGTCCTTGGGGTACTTTTTCCTATCGGAAACTTCCTTTCAGTCTTAAGAACGTTGGCACAACTTTTCAACACGCTATGTCTTATTCTTTTCACGATATCAAGCACATTGTTCAACCATATTTGGAAGATTTACCCGCTCATTCTATGTGTAGAGTCGATCACCCAACTCACCTCCGAGCCATTTTCGTTCGCTGTCGGTTCTACCGTATACGTTTGAATCGTCATAAGTGTGTTTTTTGTGTAGAATCTGGCCGTCTTCTAGGTTTTATTGTTTCGCTTCAAGGGATCTGGGTGGATCCTTTAAAGGTTGAGGCGATCCTTAATCTCCCTCCTCCTTCTACACTTCGCCAGTTGCAAAGTTTGCAGGGGAAAGCAAACTTTCTTCGTCGTTTTATTCCAAATTACACCGAGATAACTCATGGATTTACGCGACTATTAAAGAAGGATTCAGAGTTCGTCTGGGATACCATTGCCAACAATGCTTTTGAAGCTTTGAAGTTGTCCCTAATGCAAGCTCCGCTTCTCTTCCCCCTCGATTACAGTCGTGATTATTTCCTTTACCTTGCTGCCTCGGATTACACCATTGGCATGGTTCTCATCCAAGAGTATGATGCTCACGATGAACATGTTATTTACTACTTGAGCCGAAGTCTCACACCGAATGAAATCAAGTATCAACATGTTGAGAAAATGGCCTTGGCGGCCATTCAAGCCATTCAACGCTTCTGGCACTATATCCTCTCACACAAGACTACGATGATTTCTCATTGCAACCCTATGCAACACATTTTGACACGTCAATTGCTAGGGGGAAAATACTCCAAATGGATTGTGATACTCCAGGAGTTTGACTTGGAATTCGACTGCACCAAGTCCAAGAAGTCCTTAGTTTTTGCTGAGTTGATATGCGATTTTCCCCATTTTGCAACGGAAAATGTAGCAGTTGATTCATTACCCGATGAATCTCTTTTCCTTATTAGAATTGATGATCTTTGGTATGGGGATATTATTAGATATCTCCAAACCCAGACTTTCCGGCCAACTTTGTCTAGTACTGACCGACGTCGCATACGCTATCAATCTCATCAATACATTATCCTCAGGGATACCCTTTATCATCGGGGGATTGACTCTATTTTTCGATGTCGTCTAACATTCGACGAAGTCGAGAAAGATCTGAATGACTGCTATTCTGGAGCATGTGGTGGTCATATGTCTGGGTATGCTACTGCCCAAAAGATCTTATGAGCAGGATATTTTTGGCCTTCTTTGTTTAACGACTGCATCACCACTATTCAGAAATGCCATGCCTGCCAGATCTATACTTAGAAGATTCAATCACCTCCTACTCCTCTTCACCCTGTGGTCTCAGTTGGTCCCTTTGCGAATTGGGGCATCGATTTCATGACATGTCAACCTCACTCGACCGGGGGGCATGGTTATATTATTGTAGCCATTGATTACTTTACGAAATGGGTTGAGGCGATGCCGACATTTGACAATACTGGAAAGACCGCAACACTGTTTCTTTTTAATCACGTCATAGCTCGTTTTTGTGTTCCCCAATCTATCATCACTGATCACGGTAGCCACTTTATTAATTTTATGATGTCTGAACTTACTGAAAAGTTGGGTCTTCGCCATGATAACTCAACGCCCTATTATCCACAAGCCAATGGCCAAGTTGAAGAGATTAACAAATTTCTCATAACTATGCTCCGACGAATGATAGGGATTCATAAAAAAAGTTGGCACACAATGTTGTTTTCAGCATTGTGGGCATACCGAACATCCGTCAAGTCTGCTACTAGGTTTACACCTTTTCGGTTAGTATATGGTGTGGAAGCCATTCTCCCTATTGAATGCGAGATACCCTCTTTAAAACTAGATGTTGAACTCCTACCCAACACTTTTGCTGAGGAAGAACGTCTATTATATCTTATGAGATTAGAAGAAACTCAACGTGATGCCACCCTAGTCATAGAAGCTCAGAAGAAACGTGTCAAGGCCCAATATGACAAGCATGTCAAGCCTCGCATTTTTTCTGAAGGTGATCTTGTTCTTCTCTATGAACGAGATCGAGATATGTTAGGAGATGGGAAATTCGAACCCATGTGGCGAGGTCCTTATATCGTTCAACGATTTTTGGACAAAGGAGCTTATGATTTGGTAGATTACAATGGTATCCCTTTGAGTTGTTGGGTATGTGTTATATTCTTTGCATGAGTAGTAGTGTTTGAGTGCTTGTGCTAGGCGCGCAGGGGGGCAGCACCCCCAATTTTTTTTTTTTTGGGCCGACATATTTTCGCCGGGCCAACATATTTCCGGGATGACATATTTCCGGGACCACATATTTTTGGGACCACATGATATTAGGTGGTTTTTCGGCACATGGTTTTTTGCCAATGGTTTTCTATTTTCGGTTAAGGAATTAGGGTTTTGGACTAATCCAGGTCATTGGGTTAGGGTTTTGGATGCCGTTGGCTCCTATATGTATATTGTATTGTAAACAGTGTAACACAATGTATGAATATAATATATGCCAGTTTTCCCAGTTTGGGTTTCCAGGTGAAAAATCTCTGTGTAATGTTTGTATTTGCCATTGTATCTTTTCTATTCTTTTCTGAATATCAGTTTGCAGTAGATATTGTACAAGGTTAGAATTTACATTTGGTATCAGAGCTTTAT